>JAEMWC010001362.1:117500-181916 GCA_016490735.1 Pachyseris speciosa | reverse complement strand
CCGGGTCTCGCTTTCTTGCAAAAACCTTCGTGAGTTGAGCAATTTCCACGCGCGTTTTCGCGCAATTCAAAATCTGGATTCTAAAATATAGATATTTGCTCATGCGCTTTGCTGACTGCCGCTAACCATTACGCGTACACGCGCGGGCACCTACCGTACCCTTGTTTGCAGTCCAAGAGCTGAGTTGATTTCAGTACGGTGGAGTTAAATTGTCCACAGTTGTTGTTTTTACTGTTTGGCCGAGCGTTTGGGCTCACTTAAAAACAATTTCTCCACAACTTGTGGCATGACTAAGTATGTTTATGTTAAATAACACCAAGCGAAAGCGTGGAATTGACTAAATTGCTCGCAAAACACCTGATAACACATGTCAACTGCATGATGCAATTCTGACACAAGTGCAGATATGATTCGCGGCAAACAACAGGTGGTGAGGCTAGAAATAATAGAATGTTGAGATGCATTACCTGTATGTCAAATTGAAGTGCTATCCCACTTTTGCAGTTTTACAATTACTTTCCGGCTCCTTATCCTTCCGGTTCCCGACACGATCGATCGCAGTAGAGGTGGGAATTATCTCTTTGGAACTTTAATATGCATTATTTATCTCCAGAAACAAATTTTCCTATGTAAATTGAATTACCTTAAGTCGATTGAGTACATACGGCCTCAGATAAAGGCGAATTTCTATCTGAACAGGACAAACGTAGCCTTGCTCGAAGAAACCCTCGCGCCGCCATATTTGTTTGGGTTTTTCCGTTCTTCAAATCTCGCGCGTATAAAGTGTGACGCGCGCGCTAGTGGCCAGACTCTCCACGCGAATAAAACTGGTACCAGCCACCTTATGAGAACGGCCAGAAACACAACGTCACTCGTGAATCACATGACTCGTTCAAACACTTTCGGCGGTCCAATTGATGTGAAATTGTTTCTCACCTGTTTCAGAGGATTGCCTCTACTCACCAACCCAGCTTTAGGATGCCAGGCAGAGGGCTTTTGAAGTGGCAAATGGCTCGAAAAACGCACTTGTAAATCAAATAGGGGGATTCATGCTTACGTCATTGTTCACATTTTTGCTCATTTGCATACGGCTTTGCTAACAGAAGGAAACATGTTAGATGTGATTTGACTCCAGGCAGCTAAAGAGCTAGTGGAATTTAATGCATTGTGAAATTTTTAGCTCTTTAGGTGTAGTATTCAATATTGTCTTCCAAAAACTGCAAAATTTCACTAATGAGCTCATACGTTCTTTGCAAAATTTTGAGATTTTAAGCCCGCGTTGCACAAAAAGTATTCAATACATGAGGCTTATATTCATTGGTAGAGTTATTCATACTATGACCTTTCAATAATGAGAACTGATTTGTTTGTAGCTCCATCAGAAACTGAATTGTTCATGCTAATGAGGCAAATATTGTAAACAAGGATTCCCTATACTCGAGTGCTCGTTTAAAAACAAGCAACAGTTAGCGTGACAAGAAAGACAGAAGATCAGCAAAATCTCTGCGGTAACCCCTTATATGGAATAACGAGATCGACTTGACTCCTATCCTCGGGAAATTGCAAAAACCAGACGTCCAAAAAGTAGGCTGGGAAAGGGTTAAGTTCGAGTTCAGATTACTTCGTGGGACTCAGTAATAAGAGTGATAAAAGATTTCAGATACCGTTTTTAATAAATTTCACTGAAAACTCTTCAAAAACAGAACAAGATTCCCTCTTGAAGCTGAACTACATTGTCGCGCCTAAAGTGTACCGCTGTAGCTGCATGGCCCTTCACCTTGCATCTTTCTGGAAATTCACTAATACCGTTATCAGCCGTATTCCCAGAGAAAAAGCAAAGCTTTACTCACCTCCAGGCCTAAAAGAGAAACAGGCTTACAGTCACGAAGGCGCATTTCCAAACATACGGTTGCTGTTGGTAACGCTGCAATTCAGGGGAACAAGTGTAAGTGCAATGTAATGCAACAAAATTCCTGCTAGAATACGCAAGTGTAGAATGTAAGCAGTACAAAGGGAATCTGGCGGAAAAATGACAATCTACAGCCAAGTATTAGTTGTCGCTCTGAGAAATGATAGCAGAGTCAATCATTAGTTTCATGATTTATTCACTTCGACTGCTTTCTACTTATCTCCATCAGGCGATGGTGTCGACTGGCTGTGGACCAATATAAGTAGCACCATGTTTAAGGGGGTGTTATACCTGGATGTTGATGAAATAAGAAGTGATTTGATGAAGAAATGAAAAAGGGAAAATAAGGCATACACAAACACTCAGACAGTCCACTTAACAACACGGGTGCATGCTAGGTTGAGGACGAACTGTTTGGTGTTTGCCCATTAATTTTTAACCTTACAATTTGCATTTTTCTCATCTTCCCTTAAATCACTCTCCCCCTGCCCCTTTCTCCTTCTTTATAAACACTCTAAAAATCACCCAAAAATTCTGAGATGTTTATGGGGTTATGCACTACCAAACTGTGATGGATTTTTTAGATTGCATGAAATCTCGAGAAGATAATAAGGAGAAAAGGTCAAAAGATGGCAAAAACCTAGCATTCAGGTATAACTCCCCCTTAACAGAGGAAAATGGTTATGAAGCCTCGCAGACATCAAAGGAGCAAAGCAAAGAGGCCAAGATTCATGTTGAAGGTCCATGACCGTGCACATTTCATTGTTTTGCACTCATGTACTATGCATGAATTAAATAAATCGCAATATTTCTATTGGTTAGTTGCATGAACACGCGTGACCAACTATTGTTATTGTGCACGGTCGACCCCCAAAATAGCAAACAAAAACCATTTCAAACCATTTCCCGCTATTAACCATGGTAGCACCGTGCATGGTTGGTGCCTCTTCAGAATTGATGGAAACGTATTTTTCGAGGCTTTATTCAAAGAATGTTAGGGGAAAACGTTTGTCCAATCCCCTCCCCCAACAAAAATGACATTTTAGGTTTGTATTTTACTCCCAAAATTGCGTACTCCGAATCAAAACATGCGAAAACTAGGAAACAGAGGCAGCAAAACAATTTGCACTACCTACCGTGTAACACCAACTTAACCACGTGAATAAGTTGATAATACCTGCACGGAAAAAAGAACTTGTCATTTAACGCATTAGTTAAGGTGACAAATTGTTATACTTCCAAGATTCGTCTTTCTGGGCATGTGACATCCGCAGTTACTGCATAATGTGTGGTGAAATCTTGTATCATGATTAGCTAATGACTTATGGATGATATTGGTGACTGTGAAGGCAGAGCTTGGGAGTATACAAATATTCATGGGAAGCATGCTAGGCTTTTGTTTGCAACACTGTTTCGTTGGGGGTGCGGGTTAAACTTACTCTTTTAACAGCATTCCTTTGTTTCTGAAATTGAGCCAGTCTTTTGAGGGTTTGGGGAAATATGAAAGAAATTCAGTCATACTCTTGGGCCAAGATTTAAGTGATACAGTCATGATCATGGTTATTGCCATTTAATGCCGGGAACAACAGGTTGGTCGACGGTTGCAGTAAATGAGACGCATCAAAACCCAAATGAAAATTCCATGGGACGCGCGTGTTCCAATTTTCTACGAACATTCCCAAAGGTTGAGTTTGCAGAGCGATCCAAGCCGAAAAGCCTGGAACTGCTAGGAATGAACAAGTGGAAAGCGCATTTCGACTTGGAATTCCGTTTGGGAATTTTGGACTACCATTCAAGAAACCCGTTTTCTCCGGAAATTTTCACAGCATGAAAAAAGAGATTTACGGAAAATTAAAGTTGCCGTAAAGTTGGGGAAGCAAGTTTACGCCACTTCGTAAAGCCTTGTAAAGGTAGATTTACGCCTATCGGACGTAAAGCTTGCGTAAAGGTTGTTGAAATTCTATGAGCCAGATTTACTTTCCTTTACGCGCCATATAATGTTTGCGTAAAGTTACACTTTATTAGACTGAAAGTAAAGTTAATGTAAAGCTGGTGTAAACGTGTCCAATCAGATTATGCTTGTTTACGTTTTATGTGGTGGTTGTTTCAAACCATACCTTTCGCAAAACACCGTATTAAATACTAGCACAAATGAACTCCGGCTCGCAAGGTATTGCAAATGACATGGTGTTATATGAGTTGTGCCAGAAATGTTCGAAGCATGAACAACTGAAGAAAGCTGTTATTATGTAGCAAAAATTATGAATAGTAGTCAAAACTAGGGCCTAATTGTTTTTCTGGGCTATATTCTTTTCGTGTTGTGATTTCAAATTGCCCGATATTGCAAATAATGAGAGGAAATTGGACCACTTCGCCATCATCTCAAACTCCTTCCTGGCTTCAAACGCAGAGTTTCACCCCATTTATATATAAATAATCCAACTTCTACTATTAAACTTTTTTTCTCCTTGAAATATGTTTTTCGTGTGCCTATTACGAGTACATTACACCAATAAAAAAGGGGGGTCACCGTGCTCGTTTCTTTACTACACGACGACAAACGAAAAACTTCAGCTGAAAAAGCTCAATGTCAAGGCAAATTCGCAATGTTTCTAGTGCACGCGCGCCCGAGCGCGCGCTAAATGACGCCATAAATTATGCGCAGTAAGGATGCGCCATGCAATTGAGAGGAATCACCTTAAAGGCCTCTTGAAGTCTCATTACACTAGCTTTACATTTAAGCGTAAAGGTAGCGTAAAGCTTACATTTACAGAATGTAAATGTTGCGTAAAGCTTAGTAAATCCAAACTTTACTCCGGCTTTAAACAGTGCTTAAAGGCCTCTTAAAGAAGTCTCATTACACTAGCTTTACGTTTACGCGTAAAGGTAGCGTAAAGCTCGCATTTACATAATGTAAATGTAGCGTAAAGCTTCTTAAATCCGAACTTTACGGCGGATTTATGCTAACATTACTCCAACTTAAATTCGCCTTTTCATGCTGTGTTTCCGTCTTGGAAAAAAAAGCTTCTTAAATCCGAACTTTACGGCGGATTTATGCTAACATTACTCCAACTTAAATTCGCCTTTTCATGCTGTGTTTCCGTCTTGGAAGATCAAAATAGGCTTCCACTGACATTCCAACCAAAATTACTTGATTGTTTTGGTAGCTGGTAAACAACTCAAACGCCTGATGTGAATGGATATTTGACTTAGATATTTAACAATTATCCTGCGAAATCGCTCGGAATAAAATTCGCCCGATACGTGTTAGCGACGAGGCCGTAGGCCGAGATGCCGGTTAAAACCAGGCGATATTTTGCAAGATTGACAGGATAATTGTTTTATTCTTCAACACATTGATGACAAAGCACGATTCTCCGCGTTTAATTTGCCAGTTTTCTCCGCGACACACAAAATGACGTATATCGCGGGATATCTGTTGAGTACACGCGACGAATATTAAGCGCGCTATGACCATATTTGGACATTGTCACAATGTGTTGAATAATTAAGTTCAATATTCATTGTCAGCGATATTTCAAAGCCAAATCACCCTCTCTACATGTAAACAGGCCCTTAGTTGGCTGTGCTGTGATTCGATGGACAAAAAGACCACCAAAGCAGTTTAGTTGGGAATTTTTATTGCCGTAACGTTCGTAATTTTGTCTGCAAAAACGAAGAGCTTATGATTTTCGTTACCACCCAGTGGTTATATGCGCAACCAGCTTGGGCTCCCTGTCATGTATTAAACTACATGGCTTCTGGTGCGACAATACTCAATAGAAAATAAGTCCGTCATACATTTGAAATTCCGAAACACTGCATCTTCCAACTTGCTGTCAGTAATAAAACATGATCTTAATTCACACAACAGAATCAATCAGTACGTGTTAACACTCACCTATTGTCACATTAAACTTCATATTGTATCCATAATCAAACTTAACAAACCCAGATAGGAAACATGGCCACAGAAAATGGTTAGCAGCAACACTCCAACACAAAAACAGCTGTGGGAGAAAAGTTACAATAACTGTCTTGAGTTCACAGTTACAATTGAACCGGTTTAAGTAAAATTAAATAAAAAGTAAATTGCAAACGAATTTCGGTGGGTGATATTTCGTTCCAAACGAAATTTCGGTGTAAATTTGGCGAAATGTCGCCAAGATGCGAACCGAAACCTCAACGCTCTAACATTGATGAATAATAGCGGAGCTCCAGCGGCCCAAAGGGCCGCCAACCGGAGCACCATACTTATAGAAACCCGTCAACTGCTTTTCTCATGGTAAAAATGTCTAGCGGCATTGCTTGTGGGCGCGCACGACGACGACGTTGCCCAATAATTAATAATATCCTAATAAAAATCATTAATAATCCAACATGGCGGCCAACATGGCGGCCATACTCCAGCTGATCACCTTGTTTACAGCGTACATCTTTGATCTAGGGCATTCGTGTCATGGGCAATTGACAGCTGTCAAAACAAGGTTTCTGCTGACCAGTATCACGTGACTATGTCGCAGGCTCAAGTTTTTTTAAAGTTGACCGCTGACCAGGTAATGGTTTTCGATTGAATCGCAGGCTCAAGTCAGGTTAACTTAACCAAAACGAGACACCCACCATATTTCCGAAGCTTTCGTATAAGGATACTATGGTCGATGGTGTCGAAGGCTTTTTTCAGATCGATGAAAATTACACCATTTACAAGGCCGTTATCGATATTGACCGACCAACTATTTGTGGCTTCAATTAATGCAGTGAGTGTACTGTGTAATGATCGGAATCCAGATTGGCAGTGAGTTAGTAAGTTGTTATCATTAATATAGTCACAAAGCTGGTCGTATATAATTTTTTCGAAAATTTTGGCAACGGTCGGAATAATGGATATTGGTCGATAGTTGTTCGGATCGTCCCTTTTGCCCTTTTGAAAATAGGAGTTACTCTAGCGAGTTTCCACTCAGTTGGCAAAATACCAGTGTTAATCGACTTTATAAATAGAGAGCTTAAGCAACGACGACGGCAATGGCAACGAAAACGCCATTTGAAAATCTAACTTCTCGTTATTTAACTCTTTCGCAATTATTCCAACTTCCTCAACTTGTAAAATGTGGGCGAGCTATCCTGCATTTAAATTATCAAAAACGGCGTTGAAGTTGGGAAAAAGAAAGAAGAGTTCATCGTCATACGCTCACGTTCTCCACAAAACCTAAAATTTGGTTATTTCACGTTGTTGTGGTTTTGCTGAGGACGGCAAAGAAATTTACAAAAATGTAAAACGCACGTGCAGAGCGATTGTTTTTCCTAATTAAGCCTATTGTTTTGTGACGTTCTCGTTGCCGTCGCCGTCGTCGTTGCTTAAGCTCTCTAATATTTGAGTGAGCGACGGTGCGATTATGTTGCCAGCCATTTTAAGAAGTCTAGTTGGAATGTTATCTAGGCCCGCAGCTTTCCTTTCGTTTAGTTTGGTCAACAGTTTGCGAACTACGTTCACCGATGGATCTTTCAGAGAAAAAGTTGTTTCA
The DNA here is from genome assembly GCA_016490735.1 of Pachyseris speciosa. Taxonomy (NCBI): domain Eukaryota; kingdom Metazoa; phylum Cnidaria; class Anthozoa; order Scleractinia; family Pachyseridae; genus Pachyseris; species Pachyseris speciosa. Next base: position 174,485 of record JAEMWC010001362.1, on the reverse strand, counting down.
GTTGCTTCAAGGTAGGACTCAGGCTTGACATTAGATGACGGTATTTCTGAGGCTAGTTTCTCATCAACGCTTGAGAAATACAGATTTAGTTCTTCGGCTATCTCAGAAGGTTCAGTTATAGTTTGCTCGTTTGGTTTTTAGTGGTGCATATTTATCTATGGCTTGCATCAGCATATCTTTCCACCTTGACCACATATCATTTGGATCGTTTAGTGTTTCAACATCTGACCACGCCTTTTGTTGTAAGTCCCTTAGGAAGCTAGCTTTATGGAAATTTTCATTTGACGGGTTTTGATTATTATTGTGCCTGCACGCTCATGCTGGACCTTATATGTCATATAAATTAGTCCGTGATCGCTAATTGCAAGATGGACAACACCAAACTTTGCAACTTTACTTGGTGTATTCGTAATACAAAGATCAATTAAAGAGCGGGAACTGAGGGTATTTCTTGTCGGCTCTGTGATTAGCTGGTCCAATAAATATCAAATATATGTTTAAGTTTAACGGCGTTAGCTGATGTCGTATCCACCATAAGATCCACGCCAATATCCCCTAAAAGGAAATATTCCCAGTTTCCCACGTCAACTTTGTTAACTAGCTCCTCAAATTCGTTTAAAAGACTCACAGGGGAATCCGGAGGTCTATACCAGGTACTAACTAGAAATGGTCTTGACGTATGTCTTGACCGAGGCCTGCCTGGTGTAACAAACTACTCGTTTTGGACACAAAGAGGTAGCTAGTCGAATTGTTTGTTCGTTGTTTTGCAAGCGAACGAGTGTTTTCCCCCGCTTGGCTGACTGTACATGTTTTTCGACGTCTGTGTTTCTATAGTCTTAAGAACTGAAAGAAACGTTTCCCTTTATGTTATTAACACGTAATCGCAATGAGTCCTCGCTAAGTATCACTTATGTTTTGGGCGACGAGGGCAATTTCAGCAAATTTCTGAAAACACAAGTGATATTGATAGCTGAGTTAATCTTTTGTCTCACGATTGAGTCACAAAGATGTGGATCGCGACGTTTCGACCGCTATACTGCTGGTCTTCATCAGGCGATGGTGTCGACTGGCTGCGTGTGAGTATAAGAAGCACCGTGGCTGGTGGTGATTGGTGCGTTTCGATCCTCTTTTAGGCTGTTGTTGATTGGAGGATTTCGATCCTTGTCGTTCAGACTAGAAATTGTTCCCTCAGCAGTCCGCTTTGGTACTGATCGGCTGTTATGGTGTTTGATCGTGGGCATCCACGCTTCAGGAATTTCAATTCCACTGTCCCTGTTGATGTTGTTAGGGTAAAGTCTTATGTGAATAGCCTCTTTAACCCTACGGGTGTACCAATGTGGGTCTCGGTCAATAAATTTATGTCATGTATGTATGTGTGTGTGTGTGTGTGTGTGTGTGTGTGTGTGTGTGTGTGTGTGTGTGTGTGTGTGTGTGTGTGTGTGTGTCTGTCTGTCTGTCTGTCTGTCTGTCTGTATGTATGTATGTATGTAGGTATGTATGTCTAAGCTTAACTTACTACGAAATATGTTTGTTAGGCCTAGGCTAAAAGATCAAACATTTTCATCCAGCATCGTGTTTGCAACACATAACGCGTACATTTGGTGGCTATTAAAACGCAAAACAATGTTTGACCAAACACTGGACCAAGTGAGTCCAAACAGTGATTTTTGCGTATTATCGCTGAAATTTTCGCCGTTATGTGGTTAATTTGGTTGCTTTTTACCGTCTGTGCACGATTTGTTTGTTGGGGTGGTTAAACGATCAAAAATTTGTTCGTAATGCGAAATTTTGGATGAACATGTACATGTTTTTCGACGTCTGTGATCACACATGGAAAGCCATTTAATGCACTATTGTGAGAGGTGGCTAAACCTTCAAACATCCTTGTCCAACGATGTTGGATGAAAATATTTGACCGTTCTTTGATTGCTAAACTTGTTTTCGAACAAACACACGCGTCGACTGTATTGTTTTCTTGTAATGTTTTGAGGTTTTTGAACCGCAGTCAATTCCTGTTGACTGCTCTAAAGATAAAATATTGCCGCAAGGAAAGCTATGCGGTGTTGCTCAATACCAGTAAAAAATAATAATAATCGTGGAGCTCCGCTTTTAGGCTTGGCTAAATCTATATATTATTAAAAATTAAGAATTAAGCACTATAAGCATTCAAAATTATGTCGATTCATAAAAATAAAATCACTGTGTCAATAACGAAATTCCAAATAAAGCTGTACATTCCTCGCAGCTCAGATGTGATCCATAACTCTTGCAGGCAATCCAGACATATCAAAAGAAAATTATCCATCTCTGGTGATCATAATAATAATGATGATGATCACGATATTTTAAAATTTGCAGTGATAGTTGTTGTTGTTGTTGTTGTTGTTGTTGTTGTTGTTTTTGTTGATGTTTTTTGAGTGCTGAGAAACTGTATATTCACAGTCAGACGTTTCGGGAATAACCTCTTCATCGATGTGATAGTTGGTAGCGACAAACGCTCGTGCTAGCGGTAGATATGTTGAGTGCACGCTGTTCAAAAATAAATAATGACACGAATTTAACACTAATGCGTATCGTCCTTAGTCCACGAAAATATTCCTTTTGGATCTTATCCTTCATCTCACCATGCTTTATATCGTCTGCCTCTAACACCCCAAAGATATTTATAACCCTCATTATCCTCACTGTTCAAGGCTCTTGTCACTTTATCCCCGGGAAGGGAGATTCCTTCACTTTAGATTACTTTCCCTCGTTTCAAAATCAGTGTTACACACTTGGATATTCCAAACTCCATCCCAATGTCCTTAGTCACCGCTCTAACAGTTTGAATTAGGGAATCCACTTGGTTTTCGGTTTTCCCGTACAGCTTTAGGTCGTCCATAAAAAGCAAATGATTGATCACTCCCATCTTATCACCAAGGTCATAGCCAGCCTTAACTTTCCGTAACACGAGTGATAGTGGTATCGCGAGATTACAAATAGCAATGGGGATGAGCTGTCTCCTTGGAAGATTCCGCTTTTAATTTGCACTTCGCCTAGTTCCTCGTTACCAGCAGTCAACACTGAAGTCCACTGACTCATTCTGTTCTTAATGCCTTGCAAGATCTCAGGAAAGGATGCTGAGAGCTGTGTTCAAGGAGGAAGGTTTCAAGGAGGAAGGTCTTAAGGTGAAGGACTTAGACATGGACAAGACCTCATATTTGAACGAGCGTACCCAAAAGTACCGCGATAAACCCCTCCATGGGCAATTTGTAAGAAACACAGATTGAAATCAGGGATCCAAATTCACGGGAATGGCTAAGAAGAGGAAGGCTAAAGAGAGACACTGAAGGATTCCTAATGGCAGCTCAACACCAGGCATTACGCACAAATAGTATAAAGAAGGTAATCGACAAGCAGAATACAGCTGTATTTCTCCGTTATGCAGATGGTGTGGTGAAAGAACAGAAACCGTTAGCCATATTTTATTGCAGCAGAGTGCACTGCGCTTGCTCAAAAACAATACAAGACGTGGAGACATGATAAAGTTGCACAGGTACTCCATTGGGACATCAGTAAGAAGTGTGGTTTTGAGGCAACAGAAAACTGGTATGATCACAAACCTGATCCGGTCTGTGACTCCGAAAAGTACAAACTCTTATGGGACTTCAAAATCCAAACAGATCGCCGCATAGACCACAATAAGCTTGATATTGTGCTCTTAAATAAGGAAAAAAAATCATGCTTTATTATTGACGTTTCCTGTCCCTTTGACACTAGAGTGCTTAGCAAAGAAAAAGAGAGGATCGAGAATTATTGCGATTTGAAGCACGAGATCAAGCGGATAATTGGAACTGTCGATCGGTCCATGTCATCCCAATAGTTATATATTGGTGCGTTGGGGACAATCCCAAGGGGATTTGCAAACTGGCTTAACTACTGGGAACGTCCTACCACATGGAACTCCTGCAGTGGGTGTGCTTACTGGGAACAGGGAAAATCATGAGAAAAGTGCTGGACACTTAAGGACAGGCTTGATGGTCATGGTATGATTAGACGGTACAGGGTACCTAGGCCACAGGCAGTGGCCCGATGTTCTGTATTATTTCCAGCATGAAATAATAATAATTTAATAATAATAATAATAATAATAATAATAATAATAATAATAATAATAATAATATTAATTTTGCAGTGATAGTTTTGTTGTTTGCAAAACAATCAAGCGCAATGTGACAAATCGACTAGACCTGACAGTTCTATCGACAGACTAAAAATTGCCAAGCCAGCCCAGAAACCCTGCAACACCACGCCTAATGGAGCGTACATTGTGACTAAGGCGAACCTCGTATGGTAGACGATTCCAGCTATCCACATTTCTGTTAAAATATGATTTTTTAAACCGGTAGTTCTAGTAAAGTTTTTACTTAATTTTAAAGAGTCAAAACTCTGAAAGGTATAACTAACGATCGTCAAGACCATAAAAATTTAGGAAACTACTAAAATCTACATTAAAATAACCATTCAAAACCTTATACAAAAAAGCAACATCAGCTATAAAGCATCTTTCCTCAAGAGACACGAGATTAAGCTCCTTTAAACGAGATTCGTAATTACTATCAGATTTTAAAATTAACTTTGTGGCTCTCCTCTGCACACGTTCAATTACATGTAAATCAATGTTTCTCTTGGTGTGAGGTGACCAAACAATCGAAGCTAACTCCAGCTGGGATCTGACCACTAATGAGCAGTAGAGAGTCTTTAACGTAGGCATACATCAAATACATGTATATTTTTGATGTACGCGAGATCAAACCCAACATTTTGTTTGCTTTGGAAACTATGTGATTGATGTGGGAATACTAGGAGAGGTTATGACTCACAAGGAAACCAAGGTCCTTAATTTAACTTAATCTAGGAAAACTGCATGCGGGAGAAACAATATTAGGCACCGTCCTAAAGAAAGATTCTTAGAATCTTTTTTAGTTTTAATTTCGCGGGAATGCTTTTAGCCAACACGAAATTAGGACAGTGTGCCGTGACCTCTGGTCCGTTTTCTTCGGTTGTTGTTTTCAGTATTGTGCAGAGATTTTTGTGATACCGATTTCTTGTGGTGGAGTTTAATTTCGTCCCGTGGCTGACTGTGTTTGCCAAAACAAATTTCATGCATATTGACACAATCCAATCTTGTACATATTAACCTGCTAACCTCACTATTGGCATGAACTAATTTACCAGTACTGGTATTAGAGCTTCAAGTACAGTACTTGTGCTGGGATCATTAGCATTATCATTATTGTTTCATGAATTAATTTTGTTTCAGTGGCCTTACCTCGTTTTATTCTCCAAGCCAATATACCTGTTCCAAAAAAACAAACAAACAAACAGTCGCACTGACAGACATGCAGATATAAGACTCCTTAAGTTTAACACAATTGTAGGCAGTGGCCTCAAACTTTGGATGCAAGAACAAGGTGATGGAGGGGTGGTGTGGGGGGAGGGTTGGAGTTAGATGTCTGTACTCTTCTTTCCCTGCCGGCTACCCTCTATTTGTATTTGTATTTTTCCATTGCCAAATCTCAGCCCCACTAGTGAGCTGACTATTTCCAGGGAGTCATGATTTATTCAAGAAATAAATGTATCTTAAAACACAACACTTGGTTTTGAATTTGAATTTTCCTTATGCTACACAGGCTATAATCTTGCAAAACCCAAAGAACAACTTTAAACAAAATGAAAGGATCACATTTATTAACGGCATAAAATGTCAGTTAGTCCGGCCTTAACTCTCTGGTGGTGTGACATTTTAATAGAAATACATGTAATACTGAAATAATTATACCGGTATTAAATGTATACAGCAAATTTCATGCCGACAATGGAATCCTTCAGAGCTAAGACTTACCTCATTAAACACGCAAACAGTGAGTAGAGAACTAAGGAGGTAGCACAAAAGTAATCCATTTTCTGAAAGAGATTGTTGATTTAAAAGTGTCATGAACAATTTCAACTACAAATTGACTAAAATGTAATGTATTAACAGAAACATGGGTATGAAACATGACTACAGCATACATGTATTTCAGAAAAGACTAAGAAGTGATCAAATATTGACCATGCAGCAAGAATTTGTTGCATAGAAACCATTGTTTCCAGGCTAATTATTGCCATACTGAGTTCCACCCTGCATGCGGCTAGCTGTACTCTCTACCTCGTGACATGAACTTTATCTGGGGATCCTCATTATTGAATTGGCTAATGTAGGATTGTTACATGTGTATACTAGTATCAGGGGCAGTGCATTAGTGGCATCTTTTACAAGGGGTCACGTCTTAGTTTCAACCAGAGTGGAACAGTTGCTTTTGAGGGGATCAATGGCTTCTGCACACATGTGATCATTAGGCTCTGAAAATCGCCCAGCAGGCCAGGAAGCTGACTGATCTCAGACAGGTTAACATGTCTAATGTAACAAAGAAGTGTGATATGGCATTCATGTAAACTCCACTGAAAAGGTTCATCAGTAGATTTAATCAAAACTTTGAGCAGGAAGGGGGTAACCCAAGGCAGAAAGAACTTATTCAAACTTAGTAGTATTTGCAGTGTTATCATTATACTTATGACTCATAAAGAAAAAGCTTATCAACAAAGAAATCACAGAATCTTAATTATTTGAAACTTATAATAATATAATTATAAATAATAATAATACATGACTACATGTACAGTACCGGCCGGAGGGATTGCAGCATTACACGCGTGTAATATGCGTGCAGTACACGCAGTTTACACGACCTTACACTCACTTTACACGCACTGCCCACGCAATGCCCACGCAGTGTCCACGCAATGTCCACGCAAATACATTTATGCGTGTAATTTTACACTCAGTGACTGCGTGTAAAATACACACAGTCTCTCCCCTGGAACTCACTCACCGCTCGTAAAAAGAACAAAAACACTACCGTATTATTTGCTGACCGCCTTGCCGGTGTTCTGTCATTGTCGTTCATCAAATGAGAGTTTTAAAGCGAACCCACTGTTTACAAAAAGGCATGAAGGATAGCTTGAAGTATTGCGCTCAATTTGTGGTATCGAAAACGGGATTAATTCGCAAACTTCGGAGTTGCGTGACAAGGATAAGCGCGTGAATTAAAAAAGAAAGCCACAGATGAGACATAAGCGGCGCCCGATCGTCTAGACATTCGAAACGAACTGAGCTCGATTGACCAGGCTGTTCCTATATTTTTCTTGTAAAAAAAAAAACATCCGTTGTGTTCATTATGAGCAGGCAAGCCAGCCCGGTTACCGAGAGCACCATTATTGTGAAGGAGATCATTACAAAATGTAAAGCAAAACATACGAGAACTTTTACTTGTTAAATGATAAAATGAAATCCGATCCATTGATAGAATTCGTTGCCTAGCACGTGACAAAAATTTGCCCTCGTCGGGTGACAAAAATTAGCACACGCTGTTGAAGAATGAGATGTTTATGATGTGGGGGAGATAAAACGAAACAAGATAAATGTATCATTTACAGCAAGCGAAAAGAATTTCACTCGAATTATAGCAGAGTGCCGCAAAATTTTTTGCTCGAACTTTCGCTCGAAATTTCGCTCAAACTGTCGCGGAACGGTGCAAAATTTTTAAACCATTGCGGAGTGCCGAAACGGACTCTCACAGCAGTTTTCCTGAAATAGTAGCGCAGAATTTTAGGTTATCCCTCGACAAGAGTAAGATGCTTTCTTTCAATCCTTAAGGTTCGTTAATGATTGAGTGTTAAGAAGTAACATGGAAATTCGCTGTTTATTACGAGTTGTTTTGATTTCACGTTCCGTAGCACATCGATCGCTGCGTGTTTATAACTCTGTCGAATAACATGTACAGCCATTTCGCAGTGTTGCGCGCTATATCTGAGACTTTTTGGCAAATTTGCGTGTATGAATAACAAAAGATCGCTCGTATGCCATGAGTACACGCAAAGCAATTTTTACACGCAATTTTTACACGAATATTACACGCAGTGTCCACGCAGTGCCCACGCAATACCCACTCAGTGTCCACTCAAATTACACGCGCATTACACGCATTTTACACGCGTGGACATGCTGCAATCCCTCCGGCCGGTACTGTACATGTACCTCAGTCCAGTTTAAATCCCGAGAATGAAACACAGCTGACCAGAACCAAGCATTTAGGTTAACCTGGCAAAAATAGTTACATTACATGTATTATAACTAATATTTAATCTACAATCAACTACATGTATACTAGCTTAACCCATTGGCACCAGTGCCGGCCAAAACAGGCTGTAAAAAACTCCCATGCTTCAAAACATTGCAACTTTCTCAATCGCACGAATATTGCCTTAACTGTTAGTTGTGAGCACGAAATGGAATGCCCTTTAAATTTGGATATCCAATAAATGCAAGAAACGTAGCGATTTTTACCAAATATGGCCTTTTGAGTTTGGACAAGAACGAAACTGGCCGTTTTTAACGTCAAAGAGAAACAACAAAAATGCCCCTTTTTGCCTTCATGTTTTTTTAAGGAAATCATTGTCGAAAAACCAAAATTCAACCATCATAACAAAATTCAGTCCTTTTTCTAGCTTAGAAATGACTTTTTTTGTTCATATTCTTCTCCCGAGCGTAGATACAGCCTTTTCTCCAGTGCATTCGGGCCTTCCCGACATTTTCAACATCTTGAGCACATTGCATGCTGGGAACTAACGAGAATTTTTGACAGCGCCCGTTCGTTCCCCCAATTCTTTCACATATAAACTAAGTCTACAGCCACTCTGACCTACCGCCAAAATTTCCTGCTTGTGGTCATCTTCAGTACTCAGAAATTCCAAAATATGTGGCGGTAGGTCGAGAAATTCATCAATAGTCGAGTCCCAAAGGTACTAATTGCTCGACCGGCCAAATTCCCAGTTCGTCGAGTAACAAGCCAAATTCAACAACAAAGTACATCACCTTGCTCGATTCTTTGAGAAAGTGGACTCTTAGCTACCGTCACGCTTAATGATGCTCATCAGGCAGCTGCTAAAGATGAAAAATGGCTGTAAATTTAGCAGAAATCGCAAGCAAACCGAACTTGGGCCATTGTTGTTGCTTCACGGATAAAAAATAGCTACGTCAAAATGGCGTTTTCAGAAACCTTGAACCTCCAGTGGCTTAGGACAGCACCACTTTTCCCTGGTAGTTCAAATAAAGAGTCACAAATTGCTATTCATTGTTTGTAGGTGGAAAATCACTCCAGAAATGTAAAAACAGCCGGTAGTCAATGGGTTAAGCTCACTTACAGGAACATGAATTAAACAAACTCAAAGGTTGAGTTTGATTGTATGATTCACAAAGAAACAACAATTGGTTTGGTACATTTTTGTATAAAATGACTTCCAATATTTTTATTATGGCTTGAAAACAGAAGAAAGAGAACAAAATTAATGGGTAAATTGGTTTCCTTACCACAAAATTAATTTTCCACACTGAGTACATACTGTAGTCAGTACAGGGCTCTGCAGACCTGAACATTCTCCAGCCAAAAATGTGCCCAGCTGCATTGAAAATTGAAAATAAAACTGATGCAGGCTCTTGAATTCCAAGAAATCTCACAAATGGCCACTGTAATGATAAAAGAATTTAACAAATTATAGTGTTTTTCCACTACCTCCTGTAGCATGTGTAACAGCTGACACTAATTAATAGGGTGCGAGAGAAAAATAGTGCAGGTGGGAGAGGAGCACATCTCCTTTGAAATAATAGCGTGCACCCTATTACTTCCAGTCCCTGCTATGCAGGCTGCTCCTGGTACCAATTATTACTATCTGCTTATCAACTACCATAATGGTTTTATGGCACAAGCATCTTACATTAGAGCAAATTACATGTTAATTGGAGTCAAAATGCAATTGACTCAGCCAGACAACAAAAATATACAAGTATCGATCCCATGAACTAAACTTCTCTTTCTCCCTGAACTTGTTCGCTGAACAAAGGAGCCATGTTAGGGCCGAGTCAAAGGCCAGTTTTCACTGTTCTGGGAACAAAACAGGCGATTAGCCCAGCACCAACTCACAGGCCACAAGACTTGGAACTATGTTCCCTATTCTTTAATTGCCAACATACAAATTACATCCATACATACAGTACATATATACATCACATTATTTGCCAGTTATTTTAAGACCCTGGTTTGTATGTGGCCCAGTCTGGGGTTGGATCTGTGACAGTGACCACTCAGTAGTAAGTCAGCATGTACCAACTGAGCTGACCATGAATGGCAGTTACATCTAAAAACTAATTTAACCTTACCTTGCCATAAAATTGTTTGATTGATCTCTTGAGTCTCACATCAGTCTCAGTAACATTGTGCATGCACTGGTACTTGCATTCATCGGAGCAGTCCCACCAAAAAATGGTCAAGTACAGCGGCAGCTTGCCAGGGTATTCATCATGGATGCAACTTCGTTGACACACCCTAAGACACGAGCGAAAGGGATAACTCTTGTCTCCTAAGGAGCCTCTAACAGGTGTCCAACACAGGAAGACCAAGATTAATATGATGCTCTGAAGGTAAAGAATGATGCTCCTGCAAAAATGTATACATGCATGTAACTACAAGAACTGACAGGACTGGGAATTTAGGGACTGGCAATTAATTTTATGAATCCAAAATTGTTTGGTGTAGTTTAAAACTCAGTTTAAGTGGTTGGCAGCACAGAAGGAATTTTTTTGTACCAAGTACACAAATTAATAATGTCAAAACCCAACCAACATTCATGTCATAGTCAATCACTGTTAGCGGACCTCTCATAAAGCAATGACATTTGGCTTTACTGAGTCAAACATTTGGTAAGGAAACCAATGGTTGTCACTGTTCAGTGGTAATGATGATTGACAGTATTGACAGATGAAATCACTTGTTGGATCTCGAATTTTAGAGTTTGCATTTTGTCGAAAGGTGCATGCAGTAACCTGGTTTTCTACATGAATTCCTTCCTGGAAATGTTACATTCTTTTGACATGTAGGCTAGCTTAGCTCTTGGAAATTGGTACAGTCAAGGTTTCATAAATAGTTTAATGAAACTGAATATCTGATTGCATGCATTCAAGTCAAGTCAAGTCAAGTCAAGTCAATGTTTATTTCTTAAAAGTGATGATCAAAGCATTTGTGCATCAATTAACTTCTCCGAGGATCACAAAGTCTAGAGTTATCTTTTACCTGATAATATTATTTTTAGGATTCAAGACAAGGCTGTCTTACTGTTGTTGATACTGTTTGCTGTGTATTCACCTCCGAAGTTGCGTGATGCGCGTGACTAATCATGCACATCTTTCAAATATCAAGAAAAGAGCTTCATTATGCCAATTTTCGATACTAAACCATCGAAAAAGTAGAAAAATTTAATTTCCGTGTATAAAGCTTAAATGAAAAAAATACCATTCTCAAAATCAGATTGAATTCAGGCAGGAAATCGCTTGCGTGACATTAATGTTAGTAAAACTTCAGTTCAAACTTTGAGTAGTCGATATTAAAGTTCTTCGAAGGTCTTCTAATTTTCCGACGTTTGTTGCATTTGTATTGCCATACATACATACATATGCTGTTGGAACGACCGATCACACGGTAAATTTTGTAATCTCACCTGTCATTCGACATATTTTGCATTTGCTAGCTACGGACAGTCCGGAAGGACTGGAGCAGTTCGAATATCACTGCAATGCTGAATTCAGTTTACAAGTGACAACAGAGATGCAACCTTCTGGTGATGAATCGTAGCATTCAATATAAACTAGAAGACCATCGCATTTTTAAAAAACACAGTACAAGGAAAAAGTGAAGGTTCTACTGACAGCCCCTGGCCTCCAAAGTTCCTCCTTCTTCTTGAATGATGGGGCACTAGGCACTAGGAAAGAACCTTCAGCCTCGGTCAAGTGCTAGCTGAGCAACGCCTGACGTTTTTTGTGGTTAAGCAATGCTGGAAACGGCGAATTTATGGCTTGTTATTGGAGTGTGCGGAGATTAGTTTTCTTTTTGTCACATTCACGATATTTTCTGAAGGGTAGAGTGTTTTGGTCAAGGTCAGTGTTGTCGATTAATTGTCAGATGTAAGATGTGGCGCGAAATCAAATTGCTTAGCATGTAGTACATGTACTCTGCCTTCATATGATATCTTTCAAGTCGTTTGTGTTGATTACGCTCAAGTAATCAACAATGTAGTTTGAACTAAGTAAGTAAGTAAGTAAGTAATTTTATTTATCCACATATCGCACATGAGCGAAGGCTCGTTTAAGTACAAATGTGCCATAGAAAATGAATTAAGAATTACAATGTGATATTTTATATAAATATGCAGAAAAAAAAAAAAAGAAGAAGAAGAAGAAGAAATAAGAAATATGATAAATAGAATGAATCGATTACCTAATTAAATAGTTAATTAGATAAATTAAGATAATAAATTAATATATATATATATAGAGAGAGAGAGAAAATATGGAGAAAATATGGGTAATTAGGCCGTCTATTTACAAAAATCACAGCTGCAGTCATGAAAGAAAGAAAACCTGCCTGTGTATATTTCTTGCACTTGTGATTTTCGTGAACTACGTATCATTTTATTAGCATTAATATAATTACACTGGCGTGCTTAGGCCTCCCTATCCTTGGCTTCCTTGCGATTACGAGAATATCTCTTTGTTTCAGGTTTAGCATTTTTGCATCCATGTCGGGTATTGCCGATGGCTCTGGTAACAACAGTACACACCTTGAAAGGACAGAGAACTCAACAAGACAGGAGGTGAATTCATCTGAGTAAGCTGGAAAAAAAAAAACAAAAGGAATTCATTTGGAGAGAGGCGGGGTGGGGTGGGGTGGGGTGGGAAAAGGGTGTTTCTTGATTAATTGTGACAGCCTTCAAGTAGCAGTGTGGTGAATGGTTGTGCCAAAATAATCTTAAGAAGTGATTTGCCAATAATGACACTAAGTGTGTGATGTGTGATTTACTTGATAGTTTTAACTGACAAGTAAATCACGCAGTATACACTTTGAGTTTTCTGTGACATCTGAATTTTCTTTGATGTGCCTCAAAACAAATGGAGAGAGTTGCATATGACATGATCTATGTGACTATTAAAATTATGAATCAGCTTGAAAAGGCCTTCAAGAATTAATGATTCAGTTTTCAACAGTATATCAGATAGCGGGGGCGAGATCTCACTATTTAACTGTACGGGATAATTTAATCTGCCTCAGAGCTATCCACTTTTAAGTGGCAGACTGTTCATTTCAAAATTCCACAAAATTCATTGCTCAGCATAATGGGCACTATTGCCTGATTTACCAGCCACATGAAGGAACTTACTGGTATTTCAATAATAGCACAGTACTTGATGAACATGGATAGTGCTAATCATATTTGTGAGAGTAATGCTTAGTTCCTTTTCCAGATTTTTGATAATTTTGTAATTATTTGTAAATTTCTAACCTTCATGTTAGCCCATTGACCCCTCAAATGCCCGTAACCGCCCGTGCGTAACGACCCCCGAATTTCCTGAAACGCCTGAGACCGCCCGTCCAAAATGGCGGCTGGTTTTTCTCCTCTCTACCTCCCCCTGGTGGATTTTTCTTTGTTTTGTTGTCATGGAGATCAAAAGAGATGGTTAACCAATGAAATGCCATCTTTTGCGCATTTTTTTGACAGGTCATGTCAAGCACCACGAGGTCGGTAATTTTATCGTCGCGTGAAGTAATTGAAATTTGCAAGACAATGGCGAATGCATTAGAAATTGATGCGGATGTAACGTCGCTTTCTGCGGACTCGGGGGATGAAGAAATCTTTGATGGGTTTGGGGAGGGAGGATCTAGTAGTGACGATGATTTGGATTTAGATTTCGAGGGCCTAGACGCTGAAGAAGACGAAGAAGATGCTCCTGATCAAGAAAAAGCCCAAGTTCCACAGCCAAGCCATGACACAGACGACGAAGAAGAAGAAGCGAGATGGATGGCTCACCTCTCAGATGTTCAAGTTCCTCCATTCGTGGCAGCGTCTGGCCCTAATATAGCCTTAGATAATCCTTCCGAATTAGATGTCTTTTTGAATTTTTTAGGAGACGATTTTTGGGATAGAGTTGTAGAGGAAAGTAATCGCTATGCGCAGCAAAAGTTAGGCGATCGATTTGCTAGTTTTCACCAAATCACGCGTGCTAAATTAAAGGCCTTTATCGGGATAAATTTGATCATGGGATAAATCACCCCCCAAATTACGCCTTATTTTGGTCTAATGATGATTTTTTTGGCAACCAGGGTATCAAAAGGGTAATGACTAAGAACAGGTTTGAGAAAATAAGTCAGCATTTGCATTTTAACGATTCAATTAAGGAGCCCGCTCGCGGTGCTGAAAATTTCGATCGCCTTTTCAAAGTAAGAACTGTAATTGATTATAATTATTAGGAGTAGATGCCAAAATAATTTTAAGCCCACTAAGAATATTTCCGTAGATGAGGGAATGGTCGCTTTTAGGGGGAAGTTATCTTTTAAGCAGTACATGTACATGCCCACCAAGCCAACAAAGTACGGCATCAAGGTTTGGATGGCGGCTGATGCAAGTAACGGGTATGTTTTGAATTTTGATGTTTATCTAGGAAAGGAACTAGCGAATCAACGTAGGATTTATGGGTTAGGTTACGATGTAGTCACTAAAATGATTAGGCCTTTCATGAATAAGAATCATCATGTGTATTTTGACAACTTTTTAGGCTCCACGACTTTATTAGAACACTTAGAAACTAATGATACTTACGCTTGTGCCACTGTTAGATGCAATCGTAAGGACCTTCTCCATTGTGCCAAAGAAAAATTGCGCCCAGGAGGAAAAGTTGTTAGCCAGAAGGGGAATGTAGTTTTCACAAAGTGGCACAATAAAAGAGATGTTAGTGTAATTTCCACTAATTGTAGTCCTTTGGCTCCAGATCATGTAGTTGTAAGAAGGCGAAATAATAATGTGTCAAAGCCAGCAGTAATCGATTTATATAACCAGCACATGGGGGGTGTAGACCGTGCTGATCAGCAGCGCCAGTATTATTCTGTAGGTCGTTCTTTGTATAAATGGTATAGGTATCTGTTTTGGTTTTTACTCGATGTTTCCATTTGTAATTCTTTTGCTGTGTATAATGCACATCGAACGGGGCAAAGACAGAGAAGAGTAAAACAATTAAATTTTAGGATCAATTTAGCTAAGGCATTGATCGGGGGTTTTCATCTACAGCTTCCCTAGGTCACTCAGCTATAAAGCACTGCAAGATTGAAAATTTGTCGGTCGCCCCAGAAAATATTGGGAAGCATTTTAGTGTTAAAATTGAAGGTACAGTGTAGGAAGAAAGTTTGTGTTTATTGTAAGAGGGTGGGTAGGAAAACAAGTGGGGGGCGTTCAGTAGAGACCACTTTTCAGTGTTTACAATGTAATGTAGCGCTTTGCAAAACTTGCTTTCATGAATACCATGTGGCTTGAAATTTCAATCTTTGTAACCCGAGTCCCCATCTGCGATGCTGTGATCTATGAACTATCGGTGAGTTTCAAATGTATATACGATCATGATTTCATTGCAGTTTGGCCTAATCAATATTTGAGATCTTTTCGTGGTTAAATTACCTTTGGCGGCTAATTGACACCTTTCACTTGGCTGCGAATTGTTTTTCAATGATGCGTAGAATATAGTATTTTGAATCTCATTTTGGTTTGGATTGGACTTTATTTGGCACGATTTTAGCCTTTATTTGGCGACATTTTTCACATTTTAGCTGCCAAATTCTTTATCTTATAAATAAAACGTTTTTGGAATCTCTACTTGTTTGTTTTGTCGTTCCTTGCGCTGCATGACTTTTTATTTGTGATGCGATACGTTTGTACTTTGCTTTTTGCGAAGAGTTCTCGTGCGGCTCGAGCCATTCTCTCCTCTTATCCTTGCCTGCCTTTAAATGGCCTTGAATCTGTAAGAAAACTTCAATAAATACTGTTAAAATTCATATTTGATGTATATACCAGTGATCTTTACCCATTTTCGGTTCTTGACATGACCTTTCTTACAACTTTTAAGCGGCCGCCAATTATTCATATTTGGAGCTCGCCGCGCGTAAAACAAAAAAAATTGATTTGATTTGTGCTTTTCTCCCTGTCCTATATGTCCATGCATCATGTGATAAAATTTTTACACTTTCTGGCAGCAAAATTCCTCCTCTTTCGAATGAGCTTTGCTTTGAAACCCGATCCCATCTATAGTGCTACTGCGCACATGGTTTATTTCAAGCGTTTGGATCACGCCGTCTTTCCTCCAAAATTTCTAGGAAAGATAATGTCACGCGTCACGCTCTGAGGGGTCAATGGGTTAATATTTTATACATTTTTGTGCACTGGTCACTAATTAATACCAGTCTATAAACCTTTGTTGATTGACTGACCAGTCTTTTACCAGTATAAATAAAGTTGTTGTTGTTGTTATTATTATTATTATTATTATTATTATTATTATTATTATTATTATTATTATTATTATTATTATTATTATTATTATTATTATTATTACTCAAAGAGACAGGAGCTGCTGCACTGTTAGTAAACACAATGTCAGGTCAAGGTCCTTGAAGGAGTGGTCCTATCAGTGATGATGATGGACAGATGTGGATCAATGCCTTGGAAAAAATGTTTGGTGATAATTTTTTGATTAGAGAAACAAAGTTTAGCTTTTCATGTGAGCCTGCAGTCTGATACAGTGGAATGATACTTAATTTTCCTGTTCAACATGGGGTGACATGATAAGCCACAAGACAAAAAAAGTGAATTTTTATTACTCTGAGAACTGCAGCACACAGCTTGGGCTCTCTATACATGTACGGTATGTAATGATGATAATGAAAATAATACTGATGATAATGACTTGACAATGATATTGATAACAATAGTAATAATTTAAGTATCATGAAAATTAAAAAAAAAATTTCTTACAGCACACAATGCATACTAATTTAAAAAACTAAAAACAATGACTTATTTTGTTCTTTATGTGATACTTGGTGTGAAAATTGTTTCCCCTTAACAGATAGTGACTGCAGCTACTGTAACTGAAATCAGGCAGCTGTCAAAAACTGTCAAAGGACTGCACTTACGAGTTGAGGATGACAGATTTACATTCCGACCTGGACAATGGTAATTATCTGAGAGTGTGTAATAATTAAATACCACTTCCACTCGTATTGTTGAAGTGCCATGAAATCAGATTCATCAATATTCAACGAGATACTCTGACCTTTACCGATCTCATACCTGTAGAACAAATATCAAAAAATTTTCGATCTTGTTTCAAGGTCCTAGGATATGGAATTCATTACCGAGCAACATCAAAAACGCCCCGACTTTTAATATATTCAAGCGTGCGATCAAGCCATTTTTAAGGGCCAGACAAGATACAACCTAAATACCATAACACTTTATATCTATCTTTTTGTCCAAGCACACTTATATATTTAAAACATATGTCTTTTCTTTATTTTTAAATGCCGCCTAGTAGTATTTAATGCCTGTTGGGGGGAATCTCTATTCCTCATAAGCTTTGCTTCTCGGAGATTTCCCCGCCACAGTCACTCCTTCCAAGTTGTATATGTTCACTTTAAATTTAATATTAATTAGCTATTTATTATCTTTTCTATTCTATTTGTAATTTATTCTGTGTGGCAAGATAATAAAAATTAAAAAAATTAAAAAAATATCATGTCTTTAATAATCAGTCCTTCTCATGGTGCCTCTCTAAGTTATGACTGTACATGTAAGGTCACCACCATGCAAGACACTAGGATGTAAAGATAAGTAGCATATCTTCTGTAAGTAGCATGTCTTCTGACAATTCAACAAATACAATGCAGTTACATGTAAAGGTTGACAAAGGAGTAAACCTTTCCAATCTCCAAATCTGTCAAATCTGCCTGTACCAAACAATAATATTATACACGACCTTCTGTCTAGATAGTTTACAGTGTAATTCACCTTGCAGCTGTAGGTTTGATGTGAAAAGATACTGAGATAATTAATTTTAGAGAGTTTATGAGCCATGAGCAGTTTTTGAATGCTCTTGTTCTTAAATGCCAGGGTGGATTTTTTCATTCCTGGGGTGTCAACTGTTGGTGGATTTTCCATCTGCTCCAGCCCCAAACAACTTACAGAGAAAAGCACCATAGAGCTTGCTGTTAAGGATTCGGAGCATCCACCTGCATTATGGGTCCATACAAAGGTTTGTGTTTGTACATTTAAGTGTTTTTGTGCTGAACAACAATTAATGAATAGGAAAGCCAGAGGTTGAAGATATGAGTACACACACAGGACCTTGTCTGCTCTATTTAACAATTAGATCATTTAATGAATGTGTGAATGATCATCGCAGTTATGTAAATCTAAGTAGATTATTTGCTCTCGATTTCTATTGCATGATAGCTGATGAGGATGCAGTCCGAATCAGCTAGTTGCATAGAAATCAAGAGTGGATAATCTAATTGTTTTAGTATAAATCTTCTACAGTGTACATGTAGTCATTCAAAACTAAACAAGTAAATTAACTAAATCCTTCTTGCAGACACTTCAAAAACACAAAGAAGCGGCTGCCATTTTGTTCACAATCGCTACCCACTATGTATCACAGAACAGATAGCAAGTAGCGTAGCCAATCAGAGAATGGTATTCGTGATAGAACACAAGTGGATTTATACTAAAACAGAATAGATAGCGAGTAGCGTAGCCAATCAGAGAACGACATTCGTGATAGAACACTGGTAGATTTACACTGATAGGGAGTATACTGGGCCAACAGCCAGTTTGACTGTTGGTGTTTGCAACCAACCGAGGCCTCTATGGCATGGATGGATGGTTAGCTCATTCTCCACCCAACTCTTAGATGTAAGCAAGGACAGACCACAATGTCCAGACTTATGTTCTCTACTCTTTGCAAGTAATGTGTGTGTTCTTTTACATCCCTTGCTGAGCTTTACTAGTTCATTTGAAGGAGCCACAGGAGTCCAGTGGCTCAATGTTATGCACATGTTATCAGCTTCCCTGTGGGGTCGGCCCCAGGGCCAACCAGGGAGATATGTGGGGGAATACAAAGAGATGGGATGGGGTTCTTTGCCTGAGGTTAGGGGAAATCACATTGTTTTGCAATCAAAGATTAGGTGGTGGGGAATTCACAAGTTTGTAAAGAATGCCAGTGGGGGGGGGGGGGTTCTGCTGAGAGAACCTCACCCAGGGGACATGGTCTTGCAAGATTCCCCATCCCCTGGGGAAATTCTTCACATTTGCCTGACTGATTTCAAAATCCCCCTGGTTAGCCCAGGGGTTGACCCCACAGGAAAGCTGATGACATGTGCATTACTGCCCAGTGACGTGATCATCTGACCTGAGGCAGATGTTGATCACACACCCAGCATGAACTTACCAGTATGTTAATTTATAAGAGGCTGGTTTATGGTCTGGTATGGGCTGTGAACCCACAACCCTCTGGACAACATTGTGATGCTCTTAACAAATGAGCTAACCGAGCTCATTTCCCTCATACAGGAATATGAGAGAACTCCCATGGGATAATTACAACCTTGAAGCAGAATTTTACAGGTGTTCTTCCAGAAACTCAAAATGAGCAGTTATTCTACTAGTCTGCCATCCTTTCTTATGATTTTTAATGAAGTCAAGAGTATATATAGCATTGTACCAACATTAGTTTGGAATATTTTTATTGCACAGACATTGTTTTTATCAATATTAATGTCTGTCTTAGTGCTCTGTTGGCAGCAAGGTTCAAATGAGAGTGGGAGGCAACTTTTACTTTGATCCTAAGGCCGGTGAGCCCATCCCAGACTTGCTTCTCATCGCTGGTGGTGTTGGCATTAATCCTCTGTACTCCATTATATGCCATGTTGCTGATATCTGCAGTGACCTCCAGAGTGAACATACTGGAAAGACAACACTGTTATTCAGTGCACAGAACACAGACGAACTACTTTTCAAGGTACACTATACAGTTACATGTACAGGTGTATCTCCACAGCAATAAAATGTTTTGGACCGTCCCAAGGGGCGCATGCTATCGACATTAGGAGCTCTTTCTTTTTATGCTGCTGCCCCCACACTTTGGAACAGCCTTCCAGCAAATATTAGGGAAATAACTTCACTTGGCATTTTTTAAGAAAAAACTTAAGACATATCTTTTTAATTTAGCTAACAACAAGTAATTCTTAGCAATGGCATATTAGCAAATTTTATAGTTTTATATAGTTTTATATAGTTATATATATATATATATATATATATATATATATAATTATTATTATATATAATTATTATTATATATATACAATATTTTGAATTCATGTAAAGCGCTTTTGATCATTTTAATGTTAAAAGGCACTATACTAGGAAAATAAATTATTATTATTATTATTATTATTATTATTATTATTATTATTATTATTATTAAAATGTTCAATGCAGGCACACCTCCTGGCAATTTTTTTGTCTTGTACTGCTTCGTATGTGATCGTTTTTGTGTATGTATGTTTTTTTTTTTGCCACTCAAACCCCAACTAGGGTGTACTCTTTACTGGAAGGAATAATATATAATAATTATATTATAATATATGACGTGTTTGTTTTAGTTATCGTGTTAAACTTCCTGATAAAGACTGACAAGATGAAACTGGTCGTAGTTTTTAATAGTTGCCAAGATTGATTGCTGTGCTCTACAGCTTATAATTTCAGAAAAGTCAAAAATTAAGTAAATGAAAAATGTTAGATTTAAGGTCACGTTTTCCTAGTTATCAACTAACTAGTTTTGTAAGAAAGTAGGTTTGTCCCTTAAGTTCTCTTTTTGCAGCATTTCAAAACGGTAAAAAAGATTGTAAAATCCTTCTGCGGAAACAAGTGTAGCAGCTCCAAGAGGAATGTCACCAAACAGTTGCTGAATTAGAAACTTTCGTAATTTGGCTGTCGTAAGAAATCATGTGGTTGCTGTCTAGGTAAGGTAGGTAGGTAGGTAGGTAGATAGGTAGGTAACTTTCTGAAAATCATTTGCTTCATAGGGTTGGGCGCTTAATGTTGTCACGCTGTATTTTTTTAGAGGAGGCTATAGCTTTGGATGTTAATTTGCTATTGTAGTTTTTGTTTTTCCTTATATCACAGGAATCGCTTGTGGAAATGTCAACGAGGTGTCCTTCGATCCTCTGCAAGTTTTTCACCACAAAACAAGAAGCCTACAAGGATAGCGTGTCCGCAAATTGCGTACAAAGTAGGTGAAAATTTATTACAGTCCAAACTCCTGAAGTTTGAGTGATCACCTTTTGTAAGAAAATTCCTGCATGAATAGTGAAAGTATTTTCCATGAAATCGCTTGCGTTGGGTAATGTAATTCAAACTTCGATGAAATCCGAAACTGATAATGTGTTTATAATGCCCATGAAAATGGCGCTACGCTTAAATCTTTGGTTGATACCAAGAAGTGAGTCAAATTGGGCGTTAATATTGGGCAGTAAAGACGGAGAGCCAAACAAGTGAAAGCCACTGAGCAGTACGTTCCTTTGGTGTTGTTTATTACAACACGGGGAGCAGGGTTGGCGCAGTGGTGAGAGCGCTCGCCTTCCACTAATGTGTCCCGGGTTCGATTCCCGGACTCGGCGTCATAAGTGGGCTGAGTTTGTTGGTTCTCTACTCTGCTCCGAGAGGTTTTTCTCCGGGTACTCCGGTTTTCCCTCTCGCCAAAAACCAACATTTGATTTGAATTGATTTGATTTAGCGTTGATTTGATTTAGTCTCTTCAATTAGTAGAGCATCTGTGCTCGGCTACAACGATTTGCGACTTTAATAAAGTTACTATTACTATCATTATGCACTATACACTAATTCTACTTTGCTGTGGTGCTGTTTATTATGGTGTGCGAGGTGGTTGTAACTTCGGAGTCTGTGGATGAAATCACACAGTCCGACCATTAATAAATGAAGGCCAATGAGCAGTACTTTCCTGTGTTGCTTTTTATTACACTGACTACAGCAATTAAGCCCAGTTTGGAGTTCGCCATGACCGCTGAATAAAAGCACTGAAAACGCATTTGTTCAGGGTTAGCCTCCATCTGAAGTGAATATATTCACAGTTCTCAGCGAGACGATGACCCGTTTACAGCTCTGTCTATTGTTTAATTTTCAAATTTGTGGCACCTTCCCGCCGGTGTTTCAGTCCCTAAGGAGACTACCGGTGTTTGGGAATATTTTACTTTAGGTCGAGGCTAACCCTGTATGAATGCGTTCTCAGTGCTTTTATTCAGCGGTCACAACAGTGACGAAACTGGACTATTGGGTTCCACGTTTTGCCTTTGAGGATGAAATGCTAAAATAATTAAAATAAAATAATTGGAATGTACTCAGTTGGATGGTGTATTGTGTATGATTCGAACCCCCCTTTTTTGTTATCTTATTTCCAGGTCAATATGGTCGTATAAATGAATCACGTCTTCAAGAAGCAATATCTTCCCTTGACGGAAGTCATTTAACTTGCTATATCTGTGGGCCTCCTCCTATGATTAAAAATATGACGGACATTTTGCGCAAACTCAACATTGCGGAACACAGAATACACTTTGAAAAATGGTGGTAGCAATTGGCAGCTTGCTTTAGTAAAATTACACTTAGCAGATAGACAATTTAAACTGATAATTGTAATAACTCTGGCTTGTGTGGCCGGTGCCGAAAAGGAAGGGAAATTCGTGAGCGCGAGGAGGGAAGGATGGCCTCCAATCTCCCTTTCGGAGCCGCCCACGGAAGCTATAAATCTTTGGGGACACGCTATTCACAAGAGTCTGCAAAACACGCGAGACGCGAAGCGGATTCATGTGCACGGAACAAGCGTGCCCGCATATTGCATCTTTTGGGATTCTCACCAGACCTTTCACTGAAAATCCCCGCTAGCTCTTGCGACTAGTGACCAAAGCGAAAACTTCAGATTCTCGATCGTAGGCCAGCGAAAATGTTTGTGTGATTGCGACAAACTGTTCAATTTATTCTCAACTTGAGATCCTCCAGTTTCAAAACTTGAGTTGCATGCTTTAAGGATTTAATGGTCTTTAAAGATTTAATGGATTTCTGAAATACCACCTGCGAGATGGGTTTAGTCCAGGTTTTATTACCATAAAAGGTTCGTGTATACGTCTTGAAGAAACACTGAAGGATCTCCAGGAATGCTCACTAAGGCCCCATCCACACTATTGCGTTTTCAAAACTCTCCGTTTTCATCTCGAAGAAAACGTAGCAAAATATTTTCACCCACACTAGCGTTTTCGCATCGTTTTCAACCATCCACACTAATGCGTTTTCAAAAGTCTCCGTTTTCATCTCGAAGAAGACAGACCAAAATATTTTCACCCACACTACCATTTTCGCAGCGTTTTCAGGCATCCACACTAATGCGTTTTCAAAAGTATCCGTTTTCGGTGTTATCGGATGACGTAAGCGTTTTCATTTCGATGCGTTTTCACCTATCCACACCGGAAACGAGGCGTTTTCCAAACGATACGTTTTCAAAAGACTCCACTTTTGAAACCGTTGTCGAAAGTCTTCATCAGCGTTTAATTTTCGGGCGTTTTAGTGCGGACGAAAGGCGAAAACGCATAAAAATGTATGCGTTTTCAAACGAAAACGTATTAGTGAAGATGGGGCCTAAACTACATCATTTATCTACAGCGTCGTGGATGATTACACCCCCAGATCCGCAGATTATAGCCTATGCAACGTCGTATTAGTGCATGTATGTTATTTTACTTTAGCGTTACAAGAGAGCATCTTTTTTTTTTTTTTTTTTTGGCTGTAGATCGGCTTGCAAAGCTTGAGGTCCGTAAGTCCTTAGCCATGAGGAAACACGCCAGGGACAATGTAGTTTCAGGGGTCCCGACAAACGGGTACAAGATGTAACGAGTTTCCACCAGTCGGCTCCTCGGTCAGTACATGAGTACTGAATAACGTATTTATATTGCACGTTAGTTCTGCAGTTTGACTTTCTAAAGTATCTTTCTTTCTCTCAAATACACATGCTTGATATACATAAAATTTAATCGAGTCATTGAGAAAAGCGCACGTTAGCTTTTCAACTAAAATCGAGCTTAAAGGGGCACCGTTGATAAAAATTTAAGCAAAACGCCTGACTTGTCGACTTGGTGACACGCAAAACTTTTTAACTCGCCTTTGAAAGAGAAATTCAAAATGATATTCGGTGCTACATGCTATTTAAGCTACATGCATTGTAGGAAAGATGAAAAATGGGCAGCCAAATGTCCATATTTACTAGCACACTTTGAACGAGTTTTAAAATAAGCCATGAAATGAGCGCTATGAGACGGCAAAATTACCTGGCACTCTAACATTTATAACTTTGTCATATTAACTCTAGAAAGATGACTTTTGGTTCTCCTTAAAGCTGAAATTAGCCGTTTTATGGAAAAATAATTGTGCTTTCAGTCATCCGATAAACAAAGCGAAAATTTCGAACGTGGCAAATTCGCTGATTCTCCTGTTTAGAAATGGTAAGGGTTTCAGGAAGCGGGCCACACAACCCCACCCAATTTTTCTGGGACTACCCCCCTCTCCGGGGGTAAAAACCTGCACGTCTGTTGGGGAAATATGGAAAAGGTTCCCTATGATCACATGACGCGTTTCCTCACGACTGATGGGACCCCATGTGATGTCAAACTAAAAATTAACACACGCTACTGGATCACACAGGCTTTAATCTGTGGGCCGGGTTTAATCACCCCCGCTGCTTTTGGTGCAGTTCGGTAAACATTCACTCGGCTTGAGAACATTTTGGCTTGTCAAGAGATATACATAAAAGAACCTAGGCTCGATTTCCGCCGCTCACGCCGGTCCGGGCTTTTCGGGAAGAAAAGTCCCGGACCCGAGTGAGCGGCGGAAATCGAGCCTAAACAGAACCCAGTTTAAGGGAATAAATCTTGAATTCAGGGAGTTAGACCGTAGGTAGTCTACATTTTGATTTATACTGGACCATTCCAACACTTCCATTTTATGCTCAGTACAGGTTTCTGAGGTTTATTACATTTGTAAGCCATTTTAATGCTCTTCTCTACGTCAGTCTCGTACTGATCAAAAACTCGAATAAACGTCTATGGTGGAATTGCATTAGTAGAGTCTGGCAGACAAGTGATGCCCGCATTTTATCTTTTAGGAGTTGCGAGCGTTTTACTACTTATCAACACCAAATTGATGGCATCAATTGATGGCTACAACTATTCTGTCGTATGCAGCTGCTGCAGCGCGCTGTACTCGCGCCATCAAAGAATCGTACACAACTTTCGTCATTCAACATTAGGGAGCTTTAGCAACGACGACGGCAACGGCAACGAGAATGCCACAAAACAATAGGCTTAATGAGCAAAAACAATGGCTCTGCACGTGCGTTTTACATTTTGGTACATTTCTTTGCCGTCCTCTGCAAAACAACAACGTGAAATGACCAAATTTTAGGTTTTCTCGAGAACGGGAGCGTGTGACTGTAAAGTTTTCTTTCTTTTTCCTTACTTTAACGGCGTTCATAACAATTTAGTCCCTGAATAGTTCGCCAGTATTTTCCAAGTTAAACAAATTGGAATAATAGCGAAAGCGTTACAAAAACGAGAAGTTCTATTTTGAAGTGACGTTTTCATTGCCGTTGCCGTCGTCGTTGCTAAAGCTCCCTATTGCCTACGCTTACGACTGTGGCATGGTTTAAAAATATGTTTCAGATCCTACAATTTTTTACGTGCCGTGCGCGGCAAGTTACAGGTGTCATTAATATATACTCTAGAAAAATGAGAATTGTAAAATCTATATGTCCGGGGTTTTTTGATCAGTAGACTGATAAGATCACGTGGAATCTTCAAACCTTATTTGCTTTTATTCTCCAAAAGCCAATTAACTCATTACTCGGGCGCGTAATGCACCAACTCAAGGATAGGATTTGGCTCTCTTTATTTATTTATTTATTTATTTATTTATTTATTTATTTATTTATTTATTTATTTATTTATTTATTTATTTGGTTTTGGGGTCACGAATTTCCTCACGTGACTTGACTGCACGTGAATCTTGCCACACACCACTGCAAAGAAATGGCCGCCATCTTGGAATAATGATTTCAAAGCTGACGTTCATTTCTGTTTCAAGTTTTTGCAAAAGATGCTTCGATGGGTCACTTCGGAGGTTTCTCTCACGATATGTTGAATCCTAAACCGTTGGATAACCGTTTTCTTCCTTAAGCAGAGAGCAGAAATATTCATGGATTGGTGCGAATATTATATTAAGCCATTTGCAATAAACTGACTATGGATGCTCACTACAAATAATCACAGACTTGAACATCATTATAAATATTAGTGCACTCAGGTAACAAGGACAGACTTCTTTTCTTTTGGTAAACTCTTAATCACGGATAAAGTAAGTTTAGGCAATGTTATAGCATCTTTTTTCAACTCTAAAATGGTAAAGTATACAATTTCACCTTCAATGTGAATAGGTGGCAAATCGGTCCATGTATTTTACCCGAATTTAAATGAAACTCCTCGAGACTGCCAGACTACAAATACATGTTTGTTTTGCATTACCTGAGGGTGAATTTACGATAGACGTTCCGCATTTTCAGTCCAAACTGTGTGTAGCTTTAAATAACTATATGTTCCTTCACTTTTAACTGAACAATTGCCTCTATTTTATTTGGAACACAATCTATCAAAGTGCTCTCGACATCTTACTGTAACAGAGACCTAGAAGCTTCCTGTTGTCTTTACCTTTGCTGATCGCCACTCTTTGAGGTCTTCGTTAGTTAAAGGTTTCAATTACTGCCTCTTACGAAATCCACTTCATGCGGTCCAGTCGGTTTGTATTTAAACAAATATACACTCAAACACGTAATACTGTTTGCTGCTCTGTATTAAACATTTAAGTTTCACTGCAGTTGTTTGAGTTTTGAACAAAAAACTATGTTAAAACGAAAACGGCGTCTTTGAGATTTGCCTGAAATAAGCCCCCGTTAATGAGGCCTGAAATTAAACGATTGGGGGGGGGGGGGGGGGGGGGGGGGGGG
The DNA here is from genome assembly GCA_016490735.1 of Pachyseris speciosa. Taxonomy (NCBI): domain Eukaryota; kingdom Metazoa; phylum Cnidaria; class Anthozoa; order Scleractinia; family Pachyseridae; genus Pachyseris; species Pachyseris speciosa. Next base: position 147,355 of record JAEMWC010001362.1, on the reverse strand, counting down.
GGAAGAGTAATAGAGCTTTTACGATATTTAGTATGGTGAAGTCACACTATTTTGATGTCTGATATTATACACCGTATTAGAAACAAATGCTCCATCCTTGCCCAAAGCATGGCGAAAATCGCGGTCTCCCAGGGCCAGAACTCCCAAGTAAACACGATTTTTTTTAAGGTTATGAAAACCACTGCAAAAAACCGTGAACGTTCAAACTTGCTCTACGTTGGGATGGTTGTTAGAATGAACATGATGCGCTTAACGCTTTTCTTAACGCCGTTAAACATGACTTACTGTCCTCTAAACCCGTACGCATCCGCGATAATCTTCCTAAAGCACAGTGTGAAGCTTAACATCAACTTAAACAAAGACACGACATTATCGTCATGTCAGCCGATAAAGGGTCGGCGACTGTGATAATAGACCGATTCTGCCACCAACAATTGAACAATCCAACTTTCTACGAAGAACAAGACAAGACTGACACTATATAAAAACGAGTAACAGAATACGTCAAACGCATGCTTAACGACAAACTCATCGACAAATTAAACTAAACAGTATCTTGTACAGAGAGACCCTAGACCTGGACGATTTTACATACTGCCCAAAATTCATAAAGCTAACAAACCTGGACGACCTGTAGTTTCCTCTAACAATCACTCGACTGAGCGCATCTCACAATTTGTTGACTATCACCTCAAGCCTTTAGTTAGTACTATACCATCTTACGTTAAAGACACTACTGATTTCCTTAACAAACTTGCTAATTTTAACAGACTTCCCGATAATGCCATCTTTGTCACACTTGACGTCACGTCACTACATACGAATATCCCTCACAATAAAGGAATCGAGGCTTGCCGTTTCTTCGACCTTCAGAAACGTAACGATAACCGTATTCCCACTGAAACTAGCTGTGACCTTATACGTATTATCCTGAACATGAACAATTTCACATTTAAAATACAAACATTGTCTACAAAAACACGATACTGCAATGGTCGCAAACGTCGCCTTAAAGACCGCTTTAATGAACATAGGCGGCCTATTATCATGATCAACCCTTCAAATTATAATCCCACTGCGGTCTCCGAACACTTCCTTGCCAATGATCATACTATAAGTGATCATATGATCCTGATACCTCTCGAACAATTATATACCAAACGTGATTCCATTAGAAAGGCTCGTGAGGCATTTCTTTTTCAGTTAGGTAAAACATTAGAACCTGCAGGCCTTAACAAACGCGATGGAATGTAATTTTAAGTTTTTCTGGCTTTATTCTACTCTTTTTCTGTATTATTTAAATCTTCTATCATTTTAGTTGCCTTGTTATTTTCCTGTAGCTTTGACACATCACGTACTATCTCATGTCATTTCCGGTAAATATAAATACCATGTAAACTCGCGTTTTCCTTCAATAAACCTGAAGAAGGCTTGTGTTGGCCAGCCGAAATATCGTATTTACGCCTTTACACGTTGTTTGACCAGCCCTTGCAGTATTTTCCTATATTAAACACAATTTGGTTACCAGTCGCGAAGACTATATGAAGAGGCCAAACACAATTTTACGCACAATGAGGCAACGCAAGCCAAAATTCATGCAGAGATCCATTGTGCTACTGACTGTGTTTTGTTCTTCTTAGCAGTACGCTTTTTGATGAAGTTATTCTTGAGAAGGATGAAGCTTGTGGAAACGAGATTTCTTCTAAGTCGAACAAAAATTTGGAAGGGAAGACAAAGATCATTAAGCATCATGTTCTCTTTTATCTTAGTAAGTAGAGATTGCGCCAATAGTCAATGTTTTTAAAATTTCTGTTTCAGTTTCTTAGAAGGTAAGTCTGTGACCATTTGACAGTTATCCTTCAGATATCCGCTTGGTAAAGTGAATTGACATTGCGGTCGCGTTCGCTTAAGCAACGCTAACACTTCCGTTCTTTTGTTTCCTCTGCTTGCACGATGAAGGTCCCTGAAAAGTTGATCTCATTACTCATTAAGTTTGTTTTGAATAAGCTTGTTACACTTAACTGAGACCCTAAAAAGACTTCATCATGCGTAAAATGTAACGCAAATGTCACGAATTTGTGAACACGCGATATGAAATACTGCCAATAAGGAAAAAAAAGGGGGGGGGGGGGGGGGAGCACATATATTACAAATAAGAAGTGTACTTTTAGATTAAATTGAAACTGATATAGATTGTCGAAAAAAGAATGTAAAGTGTCTTATTGCGCGTTCAGTTATTTATTAATGTAAACATCTTGGAAAAAAAAAAACAGCGAGTCTCTAACCAAATTGGGTCATAATGAGTTGATGCGATACAATTAGGAATCAATCATTGACACTCCAGTCATTGCCGAGGTAAACAAGTTTCGAACGCAAACAGCCTCGTTACATGTAAAAGGAAATCCAAGGAAAGAAATGGAACGTTTTCGGCCTTATAAATTATTGTAACGTTAATCCACAGGGATCGAGTGTTTTGTTCACATCGTTCACATCCCCAAACGCCCTTACAAATTATCATCCTGGAAACGAGACACAATTTGTTTTTGAAATAACTTCTTATTAAAACATGCGCTCGCGGAATCGGAGGAAGTTCGGTTTCAGGCCCTGTCTGCAATAATGCATATTCAAAAGTACTCGTTTTCGGTGTCATCAATAAAGTATCGATCGATCCGCGTCCACACTACAGACACTACTGTTTTCTCAGCGTTTTCAACTGTCCACACTAAAACGATCGAAAACGCTGAATGACATAGTGTGACGTTGGTTAAACGATATCCACATGCTCGAAAGTACCCTGCGAGCAGAGGCCCTTCGATCTTCCTAGATAAGTCGGGAAGAGGAAGGAACCTCTGCCAGCCGCCTCGACTTTCTTTGATGTGCCGTTCATCCACCGAAGTGGATGAGTCAGTCCGGTTAGAAACCAGTCAGACCGGTTTTGGCCCCAAACGCATGCGCTTTGCTAGAAATTACTGACTAAATAGGTGCCCGCGGTTCATTGTTTACACTCGTTTACTGACAAAATGATATTCGTTTCTCTGTCGAAATCCGTAAAATCTCAACTCGTCATCTTTACAGGCAGACGACAACAGCGATGAACGACCAGAGCGGATTTTCTTGTAAGCTTTGGGCGATGGGCTTGGTTTTGTGAGTCGCTTTACACTGATCGTCTTGCGACAGGACAAGGAGTCACTGAAGAGTATTTTGAACGGAGCTCGCTTCAGTAATTTGTTGAATGATCACACTATTCCTTTTATCCAACGATTCCGTTTGTCGGCCACATGGTCTACAGACACCACATGACTGAACAGCTAAGTCAAAATTTTCCTCTAAGATGCTCTGTAACTTATCTCGAAGGCCAGTGTGATGTTTCACTTCAAATGTACATCGTTCCGTGCCGACATACCGCACAACAAAAAAACCGAATTTTTTCCTGCAGTTCATGTTTTTTCGTCACCTTTTTCCCTGGGGTCTTAGAAGAACCTAAAATACGAGACGATTCCCTAAAAGAATCGCCTGGATTAAAACTGGAAATACTTCGCTTTTTTGCAACGAATCCTTGAGACTATTTTGCCGTGCAAGAACCTTGCGAGATACCCTGCGAGCAGAGGCCCTTCGATCTTCCTAGATAAGTCGGGAAGGGGAAGGAACCTCTGCCAGCCGCCTCGACTTTCTTTGATGTGCCGTTCATCCACCGAAGTGGATGAGTCAGTCCGGTTAGAAACCAGTCAGACCGGTTTTGGCCCAAACGCATGCGCCTTGCTAGAAATTACTGAGTAAATAGGTGCCCGCGGTTCATTGTTTACACTCGTCTACTGACAAAATGATATTCGTTTCTCTGTCGAAATCCGTAAAATCTCAACTCGTCATCTTTACAGGCAGACGACAACAGCGATGAACGACCCGAGCGGATTTTCTTGTAAGCTTTGTGCGATGGGCTTGGTTTTGTGAGTCGCTTTACCCTGATCGTCTTGCGACAGGACAAGGAGTCACTGAAGAGTATTTTGAACGGAGCTCGCTTCAGTAATTTGTTGAATGATCACACTATTCCTTTTATCCAACGATTCCGTTTGCCGGCCACATGGTCTACAGACACCACATGACTGAACAGTTAAGTCAAAATTTTCTTCTAAGATGCTCTAGTGTCTCCAGTGTGATGTTTCATTTCAAATGTACATCGTTCCGTGCCGACATACGCAAACAAAAACACCGAATCTTTTCCTGCAGTTCATGTTTTTTTCGTCACCTTTTTCCCTGGCGTCTTAGAAGAACCTAAAATACGAGACGATTCCCTAAAAGAATCGCCTGGACTAAAACTGGAAATACTTCGCTTTTTTGCAACGAATCGTTGAGACTATTTTGCCGTGCAAGAACCTCGCGAGAAAATATTAATAGTTAATTGCTAATGAAAGCGTCGGTTACATTTAAATTTGACGCATGCTCAACAGGGAAAGTCGAGGCGGCTGGCAGAGGTTCCTTCCTCTTCCCGACTTATCTAGGAAGATCGAAGGGCCTCTGCTCGCAGGGTACTTGCGAGAAAATATTAATAGTTAATTGCTAATGAAAGCGTCGGTTATATTTGAATTTGACGCATGCTCAACAGGGAAAGTCGAGGCGGCTGGCAGAGGTTCCTTCCTCTTCCCGACTTTTCTAGGAAGATCGAAGGGCCTCTGCTCGCAGGGTAGCTCGAAAGAGACGCGACTGCGATATTCTCAGCGCGGTTTCCCACCGGCGCGAGTTAAAAAACTGCGAACAACTCAGCTTTGGCTCGCTTGAAATCCTACGATGTAAAAAAAACAAACAAAACAAAAAAAAACAATGCTCCAATAACTTATGTTATTTTTTTTTTAATGAGAATTCCAACATCTTACCTTCCCCTCCCCCCTCCTCCGCAGCAATATCTGCATAAATACTCTTTGTCTTTGGCCATCGTAGCTTAACAAGACTGATAACACACAAACTGCGGTGATAAACATGACAATAGAACGCATTGTTGGAAAACAAAAATAAAACTATATCGTTTAATAACTTGACGTTTCGTATGTTTCGACATACATCTTCAGAAGAGACCGTTAGGAATTAAAGTAACAACTAAATTTGAAATTTAAGATAAGTAACTAATTAACAATAACCTTGACAGAAGCTAAAAATAATTTGCATATAAAAGATGCAAACTAATAGAGATACAGCTTTTCGCTGCTTACATTTTCAGTTAAGGTAGGTTTCAATTCTCTAATTAGTAGAGTCTCCTTTATCTTGCAATGAGTCTCTGACCGACCTTTCGCCAATATCTCAAAGTGGTCCCATTTTAAGTTGTGACCAGTTGACGTGACGTGGTCTGCGATAGCAGATGCATGACAGCTACTCGTGATCGCTTTAAAATGTTCAGTTTTTCTGTCATGCAATCTGCGTTTTGTTTTTCCAATGTAGAAATCCTGGCGTCCCAACAACTAGCTTTATAAACAACTTTTGACATTTGGGAACGGTTAATTCTATCTTTGTAGGGAAAAAGAGACTTAATGCGATGAGCGCTTTGGAAAATAACCTTAAGATTAATGCAGCCATAAAATTTACTAATGCAGGTCTTCAGTTGTTTGGTAATAATTTTGCTTTGTACTCCTAAATAAGGTAGAACTAAGATTATTTCCTTTTTGGGGACTGTGGTGGTTGGAATCTTCGGTCTGTTTTGTTGCCTGTTCAGAACATCATTAATGTTGTAATTGACAACACCAACAGGATAACCGTTTTGTAACAACAACTTCCTCAGTTCGTTTAAACAAGACCGCAAAAGAGAAGGTGACGAACAGATGCGGAAACAACGAAAAGTGAGCGTGCGGATGAGGTTTACTTTGTATTTCCTAGGTGTGAAGGAGTCCCATTTTGTGTACAGGCCGGTAAAGGTCTTCTTTCGGCAGACGGATGTTGAGAAAGCTTGACTGTGGCGTTTGATGAGAATGTCCAGGAAAGGGATTGTATTGTTCTGTTCAAATTCAATGGTGAATTTGATAATTGAGTGACAGTTATTGAGGTAGTGTAGAAACTGAGTTGCTGTGCTTTTACTGTCGAACAAGGTGAAGGTATCGTCAACGTATCGAAACCAAATAGAAGGACGAGCGTTGTTGTTAAGAACCCATTTCTCTTCAAAATGGCACATGAAGATATTGGCCAAAACAGGACCTAAAGGAGAGCCCATAGCCACACCGTCAATTTGGTCGTAGTATTGGCCATCAAATATGAAATGGCTTTTCTTTGTGGCAAACTCAAGCAGAACTTTCAAGACTGAGCGGGACAGTGTTGGCGGATTGGGGAGGGCATACAATTTGTCAAGACAAATTTGTATTGTCTCATTAAGTGGAACGTTCGTAAATAATGAACTAACGTCAAACGAGCACATTATTTCGTTGTTATGGTTATACGCCTTGGCCCAGTCCGCAAAACTAAAAGAGTCCTTGATTGTCAACTGATTCGTGGAGATGGGCTGAAGTATGCGTACAAGATATGATGCCAGATTGTAGTTGTAAGTGTTTATAGAGGAAACAATTGGGCGAAAAGGGCAACCAGGCTTATGAACCTTAGGAAGGCCATAGAGGACACCAGGAGTAGAACCACATGGTAGTATCTTATGGAGGGTGGCATCATCGATGATTTTATCCTTCTTTAGTTTGCGAAGATACGATATTAAGCTGTCTTCTCGAGACTTCGTAGGGTTCTGCGTAAGTTTTCTAAATTTTGTTTCATCTGAGACCAGCAGTTTCATTTTATTCAAGTAACAAGTTTGTTGATGATTACAACCCCGTTCCCTTTATCCGGTTTTGTGATTATAATGCTGTCATCTTTTCGCAAATCAGTCAGGGCTTCCCATTCCTCTTTGCTAGAATGTGTTTCTGTTTTGAGAAATCATACGCATAGATGTAGCCATAAGATATCTGTTTCATCTGACATTTGAGTCTGACATTTGAGGCTTAATATCGTATCTTCGCAAACTAAAGAAGGATAAAATCATCGATGATGCCACCCTCCATAAGATACTACCATGTGGTTCTACTCCTGGTGTCCTCTATGGCCTTCCTAAGGTTCATAAACCTGGTTGCCCTTTTCGCCCAATTGTTTCCTCTATAAACACTTACAACTACAATCTGGCATCATATCTTGTACGCATACTTCAGCCCATCTCCACGAATCAGTTGACAATCAAGGACTCTTTTAGTTTTGCGGACTGGGCCAAGGCGTATAACCATAACAACGAAATAATGTGCTCGTTTGACGTTAGTTCATTATTTACGAACGGATACTTCACAAATTAATGTGATCAAGTAAGCTGAAGCCACTCAAAAGGCACTAGGGCCACAAGGTAGCGGGCATTACCCCTTAAATCTACCAAAGCAAAGATTGAGCCCAAGCATTAGCAGCCATGGACAGCTGTTTCGGCCTTGTTAGGCCTCATCAGCATGGCATAGCTAATGCTCAGGCTCAAGTACCCACATATCAATAAAACAAGCAATGAAAACGTAAAGCTTGTGGGATGTGGCTGGAGTGACAAGGATACTTCACAAATTAATGTGATCAAGTAAGCTGAAGCCACTCAAAAGGCACTAAGGCCACAAGGTAGCGGGCATTACCCCTTAAATCTACCAAAGCAAAGATTGAGCCCAAGCATTAGCAGCCATGGACAGCTGTTTCGGCCTTGTTAGGCCGCATCAGCATGGCATAGCTAATGCTCAGGCTCAAGTACCCACATATCAATAAAACAAGCAATGAAAACGTAAAGCTTGTGGGATGTGGCTGGAGTGACAAGGATACTTCACAAATTAATGTGATCAAGTAAGCTGAAGCCACTCAAAAGGCACTAAGGCCACATTGTAGCGGGCATTACCCCTTAAATCTACCAAAGCAAAGATTGAGCCCAAGCATTAGCAGCCATGGACAGCTGTTTCGGCCTTGTTAGGCCTCATCAGCATGGCATAGCTAATGCTCAGGCTCAAGTACCCACATATCAATAAAACAAGCAATGAAAACGTAAAGCTTGTGGGATGTGGCTGGAGTGACAAGGATACTTCACAAATTAATGTGATCAAGTAAGCTGAAGCCACTCAAAAGGCACTAAGGCCACAAGGTAGCGGGCATTACCCCTTAAATCTACCAGAGCAAAGACTGAGCCCAAGCATTAGCAGCCATGGACAGCTGTTTCGGCCTTGTTAGGCCTCATCAGCATGGCATAGCTATGGCCTTAGTGCCTTTTGAGTGGCTTCAGCTTACTTGATCACATTAATTTGTGAAGTATCCTTGTCACTCCAGCCACATCCCACAAGCTTTACGTTTTCATTATTTACGAACGTTCCACTTAATGAGACAATACAAATTTGTCTTGACAAATTGTATGCCCTCCCCAATCCGCCAACACTGTCCCGCTCAGTCTTGAAAGTTCTGCTTGAGTTTGCCACAAAGAAAAGCCATTTCATATTTGATGGCCAATACTACGACCAAATTGACGGTGTGGCTATGGGCTCTCCTTTAGGTCCTGTTTTGGCCAATATCTTCATGTGCCATTTTGAAGAGAAATGGGTTCTTAACAACAACGCTCGTCCTTCTATTTGGTTTCGATACGTTGACGATACCTTCACCTTGTTCGAAAGTAAAAGCACAGCAACTCAGTTTCTACACTACCTTAATAACTGTCACTCAAATATCAAATTCATCATTGAATTTGAAGAGAACAATACAATCCCTTTCCTGACATTCTCATCAAACGCCACAGTCAAGCTTTCTCAACATCCGTCTGCCGAAAGAAGACCTTTACCGGCCTGTACACAAAATGGGACTCCTTCACACCTAGGAAATACAAAGTAAACCTCATCCGCACGCTCACTTTTCGTTGTTTCCGCATCTGTTCGTCACCTTCTCTTTTGCGGTCTTGTTTAAACGAACTGAGGAAGTTGTTGTTACAAAACGGTTATCCTGTTGGTGTTGTCAATTACAACATTAATGATGTTCTGAACAGGCAACAAAACAGACCGAAGATTCCAACCACCACAGTCCCCAAAAAGGAAATAATCTTAGTTCTACCTTATTTAGGAGTACAAAGCAAAATTATTACCAAACAACTGAAGACCTGCATTAGTAAATTTTATGGCTGCATTAATCTTAAGCGTTATTTTCCAAAGCGCTCATCGCATTAAGTCTCTTTTTCCCTACAAAGATAGAATTAACCGTTCCCAAATGTCAAAAGTTGTTTATAAAGCTAGTTGTTGGGACTGCCAGGATTTCTACATTGGAAAAACAAAACGCAGATTGCATGACAGAAAAACTGAACATCATCTGCTATCGCAGACCACGTCACGTCAACTGGTCACAACTTAAAATGGGACCACTTTGAGATATTGGCGAAAGGTCGGTCAGAGACTCATTGCAAGATAAAGGAGACTCTACTAATTAGAGAATTGAAACCTACCTTAACTGAAAATGTAAGCAGCGAAAAGCTGTATCTCTATTAGTTTGCATCTTTTATATGCAAATTATTTTTAGCTTCTGTCAAGGTTATTGTTAATTAGTTACTTATCTTAAATTTCAAATTTAGTTGTTACTTTAATTCCTAACGGTCTCTTCTGAAGATGTATGTCGAAACATACGAAACGTCAAGTTAAACGATATAGTTTTATTTTTGTTTTCCAACAATGCGTTCTATTGTCATGTTTATCACCGCAGTTTGTGTGTTATTTCTTGTTAATATCTGCGTATTTCCATACGTGGAGAGCGAGGAATCAGTTACTTAAGCACCAACCGCGTGCACCCGCTTTAACTTATTCCAAACCATTCTGTGGTCAAACTGAAGCACACTCGAGTATTAAACAAATTTCGGCTGTGCAATTTATGACCTCAAGTTTTTATCATGCAAACAAGAGAAAACAAAAGAAAGGAAGTGTTAGCGTTGTTTAAGCGAACGCGACCGCAACCGGTCAATTCACCTTACAAGCGGATACTGGCTGAAGGATAACTGTCAAAGGGCCACAGAATTACCTTCTAAGAAACTGAAACAAAAATTTAAAAAAAATTGACGATTGGCATAATTTCTACTTTCTACGGAAAACAACGTTGAGAGAACGAAGGGTACATGATGAATAAGGCTCTTTGTCTTTTCCTTCTGTTTCTCGATCACTCAGGTAAATATGACATTTTTGTTTAAACTCTGTAAAAAAAATTCACTTTTGGTGCTATGATTCGCCTCTGATTTAATGTAATTTTTCTGGATTAAGCATAAAGGTTCATATAGCGCCAAGCCTATAGAAGGACAAGATTGCCTTTGCGCGTGCAAAGATCTAAACTAAGAAGCCGTAAAAGCTTCTTCTTAGAAATGTCTTGCCGGTGGAACCATTCATCAGGCTAAACAAATTTGTTCTAGCTGATTGCGGATGAAGTATATAGTGTGAACGTATCATTGAACGCAACAGAGGAGCTGCTTCTTAATATATTTTCTTTGCCTTATATTTTTCATTTCGACGGATTGTTTCAGTTAACCATACGTCCCGACACAGTTAGCAGAGAGCAATGACTGCCAAATCTTTTCTGAACACATCACGTTTCGAAACACTTTTCCTGAATGTTACCCCCGCCGGTACCAATTATGTTACTAAGCAGCCGTTTTGTCACCTTAGTTTGTCTTGAGGAAACAAACATGACAACTTGAAACAGAATAACTCATTAATACCCTCTAGTGTTGAGTTATTTTTATTCGTATTAATTATAAATACGTGCCATGCCGCTTTTGCGTCTGCTTCTGCTGGTATAGCACCTCTCTACAAACAAGAGTTATCCCGGCGTCCTTTTTAGTTTCCCGGCGGTGGAGATACTTCCCGAACGTTCAGGAACATTTCTTTTCGATAATTTGCCCGGGCGTGAATAGTGTGCAATACATGTAGCCAACGACAAGTGGCCTCAGTTCTTTTGTGTTCAAGTTCTATCGAGCTTAAAGGAGCTACGTCACGGTTTTTGCGGGATTTTGAAAAGTTTTAGTCTCAATTTTTCAAAAAGGTCATTTGTAATCCGTTTCAATCATATCTCCATCCTTCACCATCCTTACTATATTTGCATTTATTCTTGTCTCTTTGGTGCTTATCTTTCCGAGAAATTGTTATTGCATTGATAGCGGAGTTAATCTTTTGCCTCACGATTGAGTCACAAAGATGTGAGTCGCGACGTTTCGACCGCTATACTGCTGGTCTTCATCAGGCGATAGTGTCGACTGGCTGCGCGTGAGTATAAGAAGCGCCGTGGCTGGTGGTGATTGGTGCGTTTCGATCAACGCTTATGCTGTTGTTGATTGGAGGATTTCGATCCTTGTCGTTCAGACTAGAAATTGTTCCCCCAGCGGTCCGCTTTGGTACTGATCGACTATGCTATGCTTAGAGACCCAGGGAAACAAAATCAAAGTCCACGGAAGGAGAAAGTCGCCTATTTGGTACCGTGAGATATAACTACATTTTTAATCACTTTTTTCATACAGCCAGTATTTTGGGCCGGACTGGAAAGCTGAAAACTGGGTCGCAAAGAACTAATTTCCACCTTTCAAACAAGCCGCTCAAATTCTGTACATTTTAGACGCGAGGTGCACGAGTTGAAGATCACGCACAAGGTGCATCATTCTGTTACGATAATTTCCACAAACTGCTGCATGCAACGATTGTTATGGATCTCACGAAGAGCGGTAAAATTCTCATAGTCGCATGATAATGTAAGTGGGAACGAAAGAACATTTCTGTCAACCCAGACTCCAGGGTTACTCGCAACTGCTCGATCAGAAATGGCGAGACAACGTTTGGCAAGACATGGGAACAAGTTAAAAACGAAACTGGCCTGGTTTTAAAGACGGAATTCTACAACACGCATATATTTAACACGTAAATAACTGTTTTTCTTGAGTGCCATTGAATGATACTTTGAGAAACTAGTGTAGTTGAGTAGCCACAAATCCACATACTGGCCCTTTTTATACTAGAAACACATTATCCGTCCAAACGAATTATGCGTTTGTCATTTTATTCGACTAGTGTAAAGACGGGACGAACAATATGAGACGAACTAGGGCAAACATTTGTAGTGCGTCTGCTCAGTTCGACTAATATAAAGACGGGCACAAGACGCATTATGCGTCTAAACAAACTATCTGCTTTAGTACGTCTTGAAAAGACACACTAAATAAGAGTTCATCGAGACGTATAATGCGTCTTGTGCCCGACTTTATGTTAGTCGAACTGTGCAGACGCACTACAAATGTTTGCCCAAGTTCGTCTTAGACGGATTATGCGTCTCTGGTATAAAAATGGCCAATATTTTTTCTTCCTTTTCTTTTTGATTAATTAAGGCTAAGACAGACTTGCTTGGCCAGGGGTATCGCTGATAGCCTCTTCGATGCGTCTCAGTTAAAGGTTAATAAATTTGTGAAAAACGACGTCTCATTGATGAAGTTGAACTTTCCGGCATTAAAAAACGGGAAAACGTACTTTCTACACTCATTTCTTTCACGGGAACATATGAACCGACAATTGACCTGCTCCCAACGTCAGTGGCTTCATAGCTCAGTTGGTTAGAGCATCGGACCGGTAATCGCAAGGTCACGGGTTCAAACCCCGTTGAAGTCCTGAATTTTTTTCAGGCTACTTTTCGCAATTGCATAAATTGCGATCACAACTGCGAGGATCATTCTCCATTTGATTTTCTTTCCACAGTTCATGTATGATTTATTCCATATATCATTCACAAAATGTACTTTATCAGAAAACCGTTCTGTATTTCAGAATCGTTAAATTTCTGCTATGAAGCCCTTTTGTTCCCATACATTCTCACCACGCTGCAGCTCAGTAACCTGGGGCAACTGGACAGACGGTGCTGTCCTTGTTGAATCCAAAATATTCTGCATTAACACAGTAATTTCAAAACCTTACCACCCCCTTACTTTTATTTTGCGCGTTGTTTATTAAAACTTAACGGACCAACAACGGCGATAGCCGTAGAAAATACCACTTTTTCTTTCATGATTTATTTCTAGTTTAAATTTTCTCATAACGTCTTGATAATGTGTCAATAGCACCAACTGGTGCGCTTTACAATCATCACAGCCAACAAACCGAATGCAATTCCCGAATTCCGCTACATATCATCGTTCGTTTGGCAGCAAAGCCAAAAATGCTAGTCTTTTGGCCAAAGAATAACACCAAAAATTTCTCATTTTTGTGGTCAGCGTTTTAATCAAAAACTTTGCCCAAATATCAATATTCTACATTTACAATAAACCTCAAGCTCTCTTCCTTGTATTTGCTATGAAAGTTTTCTCTCACATTTTCTGCCAACCAGCCAATCAGCCCGTTTCTGAGAGCTAATCTCGTGTCTCAACTTGCCTCGTTCGTGCCCAAAAAGAATTCTGGCTAATTCCCGTACGCCAACAGCATAGAACTCTCCTTCGGTTCATTAAATAGTTTTTCGCTCAGTGTTGAGCCACCCGGTGCTACCAGCAAAATATTGCATCAATGAGTTTTTTTTTTTACCGGTCTAAACTGACTAGCCCAAATTGCCTTGGTAGGTCTCGGAATCCACTGACAGAACAGCAAGAGAGACAGGTTCCATTTTGAGTCACCATGCTTACAACAGAGCGTGTTTGTCATCTCTATCAACATCTCACCTTTTCTTTCAAAGACTCGCCTTTACCCACATTCTAGCTTAATGATGCCAGCCTGGGGGCTTCTGCAATTAAAAATGGTTCAGAAAATCACTCTAAAAGCGACAATCTGATCACATTAGAGCGATTCCACTTAATCGAAAAACAACAGCCACTCGCGTGCATCACGTGACACTGAAGTCCAGGTTCCAAGTATCTCAAGACAGCAGATATTTTGGTAGTAACTCCATATATGGAGAAGATGTGTCCCAGACTATTAACTTCCCAGAATGTGTTGAATTAAATAGCACCCCCTTGGTTCGCAAAGGGTTAATGTTATTAATCGTTGCGTTTTTTCACCTTAAAGACGAAATAACCTATAGGCACTCACGGAACTTACCTCCCCACTGGGTTTAAAAGCAGTAGGATGATGTCACTTCACTTCACTTCACTTATTTATTTGATGTAACCTCGTTCAAATGAATGATATTAAATACATCTCGGTCAGCGGATTCCTAGGGAAGCGTAAATAACAATAATTTGCGGAATTTAGCGTCGTCCGCAATTTCTACAACATTATGTGGAAGATTATTCCAGTCTCTAATTGTGCGCGGCACAAAACTGAATTTGAATATGTTAGTGCGAGCGTAAATTGTGGAGTAATATCAATTGTGCATATGTCTTGTCTTTCTGGCCGGCTTTGATAATTCATCCAGGGGCAGGATGCGTTGTTATTTAAACCCTTTTTAAGAAGACAGAGTCTGTCTATTTCCCTCCTGATCTTAAGTGACTTCCATCCTAGATCCTTTAAGAGCGTAGTGACACTGCCAAGTTCATAATTCTGGTAATCAGATGTTACGAAGCGCGCAGCATGCCTCTGTATCTTTTCGATCTCGTTTGATAGTCAGTATGACTAACAAATAGTGCGGAGCATTAGTCAAAACAGAACCGGCAACAATTTCATCTTGAATCTGGATCAAGAATATCGCGACGATGGATATAAAATCATCGCGCTTAAGTAAATTCATATATACGGAAAGACATCGCGTTATTGTCGTTATGCAGCTGATTACGAATTTGGAGCATCGTGCTACACTAATGATTTAACAATACTTTTAATCCGCACGCCAGCTTTACAAATCTCAAATCTCAAATTTCAAGATCTTTATTTTAACACGGTAAAAATTTATCAGGTGATTACAATATAAAATACAACTACATAATAATTCCTAATAACGATAAATAAACACCAAAAAAGTCTCTACCGTAAAAAATACTACTCTAAACTAGACCTGTTTTCCATGAATGCCGTGTATATAACTTAATTAACAAAATGAAGGTTTAAAAATTGCTTAAAAAGATCTAGAGATTTCACTTGTCTTAGACTGCAGGGTAGACTGTTCCAGAGAGTTGCACCTCTATAGCTAAAACTCCTTGTTAGGTTGTCGGTTCTGGGTAAAGGAACATTTAATTTGTTTGTAGAGTCCCTTAAGACATATCCTGACGTACTCTGCTCAGTGAACATAGAAGATAAGTAGTCAGGAGCCAGATCATTAAGAGCTTTGAACACCAAGCTACTTGAATTTGACGCTGGGCATTCAATTTTTTCCATCCAAGTCGTTGTAACAAGTACCCAGCGTCAGAATCATAGGAGAAGTAGGTCAAAATGTGAGCAGTACGATTCTGAAGCTTTTGTAATTTTTTGGAGAGCGTTTTGCCGCAATTCCCCCAGACAATACTACAGTAATCGAAATTGGGTTGTACCAAGGCATTATATATGTAATGTAGCATATCCGGTACAACTAACGGTCTAATTCGCTTTATGGCTCCAATGCCGGAGGCAATCTTTTTGGATAGTTTGTCGATATGACTATGCCACGCCATGTTATCATCAATAAGAATCCCAAGTGATTTAGTAGTGGATACTTGTTTTATAGGAACATTATCTATCGAAAGTTCAAGGGATTCAGATAAAGTACTCAGTTTTTGTCTAGAACCAATTAACATAAACTCGGTTTTAGTCGTATTCAGAGTAAGTTTGTTGCAGAGAAGCCATTTGTGGATGTTATTTAAATCACAAGTCAGACTATATTGTATTGAATGTAAGTCTGTGCTAGCATATGTTATGTGAGTGTCGTCTGCATACATCCTAGGCTGGCAGAACGATAAACAATTTGGCAGATCGTTGATATAGATAAAAAATAGAAGAGGGCCTAAGAGAGTTTGAGGGACCCCACAGCCCAGAGAACAGACTTAAGAAAGCGAACCGTTAACTACACATTTCTGGGTACGCTTATTAAGATACACACTTAAACCAATCATACGCAGACTCCTGTTTTCCATACAGACTAAGTTTAGCTAAGAGAACATCGTGATCAACGGTATCAAATGCCTTTTTCAAGTCCAGGAAAACCACTGCATTTACATTACCGCGATCTATATTGAAAGCCCAACTGTCAGTCGCTTCTAAATGAGCAGTAACAGTCGAGTGCAATGAGCGAAAACCTGATTGTTGGTTCGTGATAATCTCTTCACTAAAATGAATTGACTATGGCTTAGTGCTGTAGCATGAAAGGGTTACGAGATGGAATTTCCAACGTTTAAAGGCGATAATGGTGATAAAATACAGCGGGGTTCAATGCCAACCTTACGTTTCAGTTATAAATTATCAAAATTCGAATGCCAATCGACGTGGCTTCTTGGCACAAGACTCTTGGACGACTTTGTCGGTGTCGATGGTCCTACAGATCTCTGTAAGCATGCAGGAGAGCGAGACCAGACGGACATCCTCTCTGCTCCCATACAGAACGCATATAGGTCTTGCCAATTAATCCTCATTGAGAAAATTGTTTCTCACAGAGACTCAATCCGTAGGGCCAGGGCGGGAAGCTTTTTTAATTTCAAAAGGCAGAAGAATTGATCCTGAAGGTCTTAACTTCCAAGAAGAAAAATATTAGTTAATTTTTGTTATTAAGTTTATCATTTTTAGACTTTTTATTCTAGTGTTTTATTTTACACCGTCAATCATTTTAGTTTTACGTGTTTCCGGTATATTACTACATTATCACCCTTCCAAATGTAAATTCTCATTGTACCTGAAGAAGGCTGGTTTGGCCAGCCGAAATTTAGTACACAAAATTTAAAACCATACACCCTAAGCAAAAATGGTTACCTTTAGATCATTCTTTTGTTCGTATTCAAAATAGCCTCACTAACCTCGTTCGGGATAACAAATTCTTTAGAATTTTGATCTCAAAAGCGACGTTAGTGAGACTATTCTAAATAAGAGCAAAAGAATAATTTCAAGGCAGCCATTTTTGCATAGGGTCTATTCTACGTTACATCGGTCCTTTCTTTTTAATTTATATATTTTTTTTAATTGGTTGATTATATTACGCCGATCAGATCATTAGCTTGATCCAACGTATACCAGCAGAATTATTGTCCACGGTTGCTTGCTTGAACAGTTGATACTTACCTTTCCGAATTGTTAAGAATTGGTAACATATATGCTAATAACCTCTCATCGGTTTCTTATGAAAGATACTACCCGCATACACATAAAGTATCCTACTTCTTTTCCTAGGTGCACTGAAGCTAACGTATCGTTCAACCTCGCCAAGGTCTTTGTTTTCAGAGAAAACAAGGAAGCTCAGATGTCATTTCAAAGGAAAGCCTCTTCCCAGTGTAGTTTGGCACAAGGATGGCAAACGTATCATGAATGGAACTGAAGGCTTTTACTACACTGAGAAACTGTCAGAGGATTATCAAGATACCTTGGAAGCCACTATTTTTGTTCCAGGTCGCGAAGAAAACGAAGGATATTATACTTGCACTGCAAATAACAGCATTTGCGGCTGGTCGAGTGAAGAGTCTTCCAGCCCGATTCAAGTGATCTATCGTTGTGAGTGATGTTAGTTTTGTTCCCTGCTTGTACGGTAGCACCAGCAATATTTGGGAGGAGTGGTCATTGTTTGAGGAGAGCTAAAATGAAGAAAGTTTTACTTTTAAGGCATAAAACGGGGAATCTCACTTTAAGGGGCGAATATACCAGTCTTTTTTTAGTGGTGGTAGAGGAGGGGGGTGTAAAGCTGTGAATTTTGTTACCACCTATGGTGCAAGCCAACGCCTTTTTCCGCCCAGCTTCCGTCCTCCTCAAATCTTTCACTACTAGAGCCTGCTTTTCAAGGTGACTTGCATTCAAGATTCAAGAGACTATAGCAAACACTGTTTTAAGTAAAGAACATTGTGTTTCAAGTTTCCTGGGGTAAAGAGCCTCCAACAACAATCTTGGGCGCCAAGGGATCAATTAACCCCAGGGAAGTTGAGACAAGGCAATAATGGTGCAATCTGAAATTTGTAATAAAGAATAGTTACTTTTTTCTTTCCAGTCACTTAATACACACAATCTTGGCAGTCCTTGGAATTATATTTTCGCATCCAGTTATTTCCAAACAGGACTCCAAGTGGGATCACACTTGTGTTAAACTAATAATTATTAAGGCTACTTCACAAATTAATGTCAACAAGTAAGCTGAAGCCACTCTAAGGGCACTAAGGCCACAAGGTAGCGGGTATTACCCCTGAAATTTACCAAAGCAAAGATTGAGCCCAAGCATTAGCAACCATGGACAGCTGTTTCGGCCTTGTTAGGCCTCATCAGCATGACAAAGCTCATGCTCAGGCTCAAGTACCCACATATCAATAAAACAAGCAATGAAAACATAAAGCTTGTGGAATGTGGCTGAAGTGACAAGGATACTTCACAAATTAATGTGATCATTAAAGCTGAAGCCACTCTAAGGGCACTAAGGCCACAAGGTAGCGGGCATTATCCCTTAAATCCACCAAAGCAAAGATTGAGCCTAAGCATTAGCAGCCATGGACAGCTGTTTCGGTCTTGTTAGGCCTCATCAGCATGGCATAGCTAACGCTCAGGCTCAGCTTACTTGATCGCATTAATTTGTGAAGTATCCTTGTCACTCCAGCCACGTGCCACAAGCTTGACGTTTACGTTTAATTACGTTAATAACTATTAAACTTGTTTTTAACACAGGTCCAATCAAAAAAATACAGGTCGCCGACTCTTCGGACATTGATTCAACCTTCTCTTCCAGTAGCAGCTTAAGTTGCTTAGTTATTATGAGCAAGACGATTAAGAAATATTGCCAGTTCAGATGGTATTTCAATAACAATCCACTGCCAGCGCAAGCTGATGGGAAGTACAAAGCAGAATTAAAGGCAAATCGCAGCAAATGCAAGAAACACTTCAGCCTTACCGTCATCAACGCCACTTTTCATGATGAGGGGATGTATAGCTGCCATCAGATCTGCAAAAAATTTGATGAAACATGGTTCCACACTTCAGCTAACATTAAGTTACAAGTGTACGCACAACCGGGTAGGAAACTCTTTTTAAGTTCTATGATGAGTACCCAATGTATGGAATTCGTCACTGGGTTGGCTGGTTTGGTGATTGAAGTAGCTCACTGACTTTCAAAACTGTCAAGTATGACGAATCTTCAAGTAATGAATTGGCAGGTTCAAGTCATTGTTTAAGCATAAAGGGTTCGTGACATTCAACTTTTTTGTTTCAGCGACTACGCCAACAAGTAATGAGTGCGAAACCATCTCAGCTCAGCCAGTCTGGGAGAGGTTAAAGTCAGGTCAGTGCCTTATAACCTCAGAACATACTCCTCATAATTTTGGGCTGGGATGGGAGGGGTTGGAGGGGTTTACGAGCTTCTGCCTGAGAGACCGGGACAGACTTGGAAATGAAGGTCGGTCGATTTCGCTTAAAATTGGTACACAAAGTTGTTGTGTATAATTGTGTAATATACCAAAGTTTCAGCTTCAACGACACATTTTTAGCGGAGTTCTGGATATCAGCCTCTCAGGGGTCCTGAGAGGCTGATTTTCAATGCAATTCTGGCCACTTTTCAATCTCCCCTTTAGCAACGTACAATTAATTTCAAAGAAAACCTAAACCATATTTGTAATGCCCTGTCCTTAAGCTTCTATGGGTAAGAATATTGGCTCATGGGAATTTTTCGTTAGGCTGTGGCTGTTATCACAACTTGGTCCTATTTGAAGTATATTGGGAGCAACGGGAAATGGCCTGTTTTTCAGATGGTATGTTTTCCATGCCCATGTTTTATATCGTCAAGAATGAGTATTCCTGCAAAGTTCAGCCCTTAGTTTAGTAATATCATGAAAAAAAATACTAAGGTTGAGGCTTTTTTCACTACGAAACACTATAAGAGAAATTACCTACTATGCACTTCCGGTCAAAGTCTTAATTCCTTATTAGGAGAGTTTTTTCAGACGCCAATCGCAGGATTTAACAAACAATCAATGATCCCAAAGTAAATTATTAAAGGAAACATATATTTGCAAACCATAAGGTAGAAATCAATTTTCTTACTGTGGTTCCTACTATGGTTAAGGCTCTTTTACTAGGGAAAAACTTACGAGAAGATGACTAAGCAGGCTACTTCCGGTAAAAGTTTTTAACAAAGGCTGTCTGTATTAATCAGCCATTTAATTTCCATTAATACTTTTCTTTCTTCTAAGTTTAGTATGGAAAGCCTTGCCTGTCTTATGATACTTTTTTCTGTTACATTGGGTGGTTATGTCATGATATTCAGTACTTATGCTATTAGATTGGGTGGTTATCTCATTATATTCGGTGCTGTTGTCTCTATATTCTGTGCTTACTCTATTATATTCGGTGCTTTCTTCATTATATTTGGTTCAAAGACTATTGTATTCGGTGCTTACTTTGCCATGATAATCGGTGGTTTCTCCATTATATTCGGTGCTTACTTCGTTATATTCGGTGCTTTCTTTATTACATTTGATTGTAACTTTGTTTGGTGCTTACTTCATTATATGGGGTGCTTACATTATTACATTCGGTGCTTACAGCATTATATTCGGTGCTTACAGCATTATATTCGGTGCTTACTTCGTTACATTCGGGGGTTTTTTCATTATATTCGGTGCTCTCTTCGTTATGATCGTCATCAGTCTTCGCAAGGCCCGGCACCGAATATAATGAGATAACCACCCAATATAATAACATAAGTACTGAATATGATGACATAACCACACAATGTAACAGAAAAAAGTATCATAAGATAGTTATGGCGTTCCATACATTTTGGAATAAGGTGAATAATGATGATTCATACCGTGTATAAGTTCGTATGTCGTGACGAGGTTTGCTGGCTATGATTGACTTGGAATTCACTTTTTTTTCGAAACGATGAAACTTGAAAAAGTTAACCTAACTTTTTTCCAGTTGCAATGACTTTTCTCCTCCTCATCCGAGCCATAGACAACCGCAACGAGCTTCAATACACATATTAAGTACTCCGAAGGAATAGTGGATAATTTTTTAAGCGTTCCACTCTGCAAACACGTTTGGGTTCAGATCCAAATTACGTGACAGTGCCCCTTTATGTAATTAAGGATTATTTATTCATACCCAGTCCCCCAGTGCAAACGATCCAGGTATTAGATGGGTCCGTTTTCGTCGCCAAGCCGCTAAACTGTTTGACCAAATTGCAAGAAGATTACTTTCTCTATCGGGATTTTCCTTTTAATGCTTTCTTATTCAGCACGGATCCATGGTGGAAACCAGACTTAATCGGTGTACTGCATATATATGCAAAGATAGGACAAGGGTGGAGTGTATTTTCCTTCAAAGGCTACCGCTTTGGCAACTTTGGAAATGCAATAATTATTTCAGCTTTCTTGGAGCATTTAAGGACTTGTGTTTTATTTTATGGCACCCCTAGCTTCAGATTAAAAAGTAAGTCTTGACGGACTTACATTGAATTGCTGGCCCTTAACTCCGGTTTCCCTAATAAGAAGCAAACTAAAAGGGAAAATTTCCCTGGACAGCCATTATGCTTGCTGTAGGTGGTAGGGTAAGTCGTCAGAGGGGCTAGTGCCTTATATCTGCTGGAGCTTAACTTGGTTATTGCTCCTCTTCCCTGGACAGAATGATAATCACCAGTGCCTAGATGGAAAGAGGCCCTGTTAAAGAAGGCAAGACGACATGGTAACGCCCTGAGTCGAAACTTAGCTAGTACAGATACACAAAATTTAGTCTCAAATCCACAGTAGGAAAATTGATTTATACCCTATGATTTGCAAATATATGTTTCCTTTAATAATTAAATTTGGAATCTTTGATTGTTTGTTAAATCTGCGATTAGCGTCTAAAAACCTCTCCTAATAAGGAATTAAGACTTTGACCGGAAGTGCATAGTAGGTAATTTCCCTTATAGTGTTTCGTAGTAAAAAAAAGCCTCAACCTTAGTATTTTTTTCATGATATTACTAAACTAAGGGCTGAACTTTGCAGGAATACTAAGACTTGACGATATAAAGCAAGGGCATGGAAAATATACCATCTTAAAAACAGGCCATTTCCCGTTGCTCCCAATATACTTCAAAAAGGACCAAGTTGTGATAACAGCCACAGCCTAACGAAAACTTCCCATGAGCCAATGTTCTTACCCATAGAAGCTTAAGGACAGGGCATTACAATCATGGTTTTGCTTTTGTTTGAAATTAATTGTACGTTGCTAAAAGGGAGATTGAAAAGTGGCCAAAATTGCATTGAAAATCAGCCTCTCGGGGCCCCTGAGAGGCTGATGTCCAGAACTCAGCTAAAAATGTGTCGTTGAAGCTGAAACTTTGGTATATTACATAAGTCCACACAACAACTTTGTGTACCAATTTTAAGCGAAATCGGCCGAAGGTCTTTTAAAAACGAAAATGCTTCAAAACTTGGGTCGATATTTACGACTTTTGGTAGAAGTGCCAAATACTGCCAAATGTTTGACGAGGAATTGTAAAAATAGCTCTTTTTCAATTCCCTCAAGACGAAGCGAGATGAATATACGACGATGTACATTGGTCTGTTCACACGACAAACAATTCCCAATTTCAGACCGATCGATCAAAATCATACCCTACAAATGAGTAAATTTCAAAATCTACGCCCAATTCATGTCCTAAAGGTCGCCTATGGGTGGCTACCTATATTACGACAAGAACAAAGGAGGACGCCAAAAGCTGCTGACAACAAGAACCAGACAACTGAGCACATTTGTAGACCATTTCGCATTAACCTAGGAAAGTCCATTTGATCTGTAATCAAACCTGAGACTCTAGTTATCCCAAGTGAAAAACTGGGACAGCTTACCGTGTACTTTTCACCAGGAAATTAAATCTTCACAAAACTAGAAAGAAATGGTTTAGCGTTTGGACATTTTTCCTACATAGACGTTCATTTGTCGCACATTTAGCGTAACCATGACTCCCAGGCAAGCTTTGCCGTCAGAAAAATTTTAACTATTAAAGGTCGGTAGCCTGTTCCAGACTCTCAAATATTTGGGGCGAGCGAAGACAAGGAGCGACTGACGAAAGAGGACGAAAATCGCGCGCTCACTCCAGATATCTGAGAGCCTTATTTTTTTTTAATACAGCACGAATTGCACTATATAAAAATGTAATTTAAAAGATACCTTAAAGTTAGATGAAGCTTTTAAAAATTCTTTACGCACCTTTACGTTATATTTACCGTCTCGCGTCCAGTGTGAGAGAAAAAACGCGAAAATGTGGCCGGTATGTTCAAATATCATTGTCGATGGAAGCGTTTCTTTGACGAGGTGATGAATTGTTTAATTATTGTCTTAATCAGTTTTTGCAGGAGGTAGCAAAAGAAAGTGGATCTTCCCAATTATAAGCATATCAGCGTGCGGTGTCTTTGTTCTGGTCATAGCAGTCGTTGTTCGTTACGTCAAGAAAAAACGAGCGTACAAGGAAATGAAATGTAAGTCGCAAAGGTCTCACACAAATTCTATTATTAAAGGTACAGAAATGTCCGTGCACAGAATCTGTGTGCCTCCGGAGGGCTCGTCGCCAGCCAACCATCCCGTGTGCCAAAGGGCAACAAATTCTGGCTAAGGAATTAGGTAGTTGATGGCTAGCTGAGTGAAGACACAAACAGGGCCTTTATTTCAGATTACAAGCTTTCGCCAAGAATCAGTCTCGTGTCCAGATATTAGAAAAGAACAAAATGATGGGCTAAGAACTAAGCTAGTTTTGCAATCCTTTCCCGTCCGAGGTCCCATGTGCGTTTAGGCCTTGTATTTATTTTCTCCCGGTTGGTTTAGTCTGAGGAGCACCGGACTGCTGAGCGGGAGGTCGCGGGTTCAAACCGAAGACCGGACCAATAACAAGGGTCTTAAAATAACTGATAAGATAATGCTGGCTGTGTGCTCAACAGCTGCTTCAGTTCAGATCATCGCGTCATTGGGCCGTGATGTTAAGATGTTCGCCTTGTTTCCTTCATCTCCACACGTAAAATTCGAAGGGAACGTAAAAGGACCCACACACTGATGAAAAAGAGTAGGGAACGTAGTTCCCGGTGCTGTGGTCTGACCTGACCATCTCAGGATTGGGTGGAGGCTGGGCGATGGGCGGACCAGCTGTCACCAAGAGACTGTTAGTTATCAAACCCCGTTAGGAGGCCCTTTGCGCTAATTGGCGCGGATAAGGATAAGGAGAGATAAAGAGAGTTAACCTGATGCGAGAAGATCGGCAAGGGAGGATGCTATTCTTAAAAAAAAATGTGAGAAGAGAGATGACGTTACCCTACAACTTACAATCCCGTAGAAAGGACAGTGCTTTGAGTGCCAGCCGCCTAAAAATCACTTTGTTAATCGGTGTTCCATGCAAGCTGCCACGAAACAATAATTTGATAGGGGTCTTGCTGGATGATGAAAGTACATCATGGTTGCCATTTATAGGCGTATTGCGACTTACGGTGATATTTTAGGCTGCTAAAGTTAGAACTGGCAAAAGGCAATGCTTGTGTCCGAGTTTTCTGATTGAGCAGCGCAGTAAAGGAGATGGTTTTATTTCTTAGTAATAAAGGTTAACCTCTTCTGTGATGTGACAGAAGCAGGTGTCTCATTTTCAAGACTCGTTGAAAGTTATTAGCTTCCATAGGAATAAAACTGAAACCGAGACTTTGAAGCGTTTGATCTTCTTTGTGAAGTTTGTTTTTGTAATTTTGCTTCTGTCACATCACAGTATAGCATATTATCTCCCTGGTGTAACAGCTTCTGAAGTTCTATATCCGTGATGAAAACTCGGACACAAAATTGCAGTATTTTCCTTCTCCGAAGATCAAAAGAGTCCGCTAATGTATTCAAAAATGTGCAAGAAGTTCATACTTCGAGATTTCAATCACACGTGCAATAAATTTAGAATAAATTTGGAATGCAAAACTCTTCTCATGAATATTCCGTGAATTGTCGGACTTCTCATGAATATTCAGTGAATTGTCGGAATCAGTGGCACGGTTCGTGCATCTCTTTAAATTAATACATACGTATGATATTAAGTGGCCTGCGAGGCCTTCTTAGGTCCTTTGCAGGATGCCAGTGACGTCGTGCAAAAACGCCATGCTGGAACGCAAACAACCCACTGGGGCTAGTAAAACAAAGAAAATTACGATTTTAAATGATGTAAGGTCTTGTTTGTCTAGTCCCAGTGGGTTGTTTGCGTCCCAGCATGGCGCTTTTGTACCACGTGACTGACATCCTGCAAAGGGCTCATTACCTTGTCTAAGTTGCCACCGTTCTAGTATCAGTTCGAAATCGCAAGTCCATGATACCATTGTCTTTAGTCACAAATTGTTTCAGGACAGATTAGTCGGGAAGGTAGAAAGTTAAATCGTTAATAATTTTGTGATCTTCTCTCAATGCAGGTTTTGCTAAAGAGGAGGTTACATGCAACAAATTGTTCATCAGCTACAGCTCAAAGGACTTTCCCTGGGTCACTGAAAATCTGATTGCCCTCCTGAACAAACACTCCATCCCTTACAACATTCACGCCCGGGACTTTGAGCTGGGAAAGCCCATCGTCCAAAACATGGCGGACAGCGTGTATAACAGCCGCCAAGTGCTGATTGTTTTGTCCGACAACTACCTCGCCAGCAACTTCTGTCGTGAAGAGCTGCACATGGCCGTGCAGAGGGGGATAGACTCAGGAGATTCGTTCCTGGTTCTTGTGCTGATTGACAAGTTCAAGAAAAAGCGATTGCCAGGCGCTTTGAGAAATAAGGTTTTGCTGGAGTTTGAGAAGCACAAAACTAAGCAAGACTGGGAAGAGAAATTGTTGCAGGCTGTATTCATAGAGACATGCAGGTATCCTTCGTAGAACTCTTCTAAAACAAATGGCGTAGGTTTAGGTGAGTGTCTGAAATGTTGAATGTAAAAACTAGGGACATTTCTCTGTTTTGCAGTATGACTCACACGCTGTATTTGCGCTTTTCTGAAGAAACCCTAGTGCGGCCTGAGGCAATTGGAGCCAGTACAAGAAAATCTGATTTTTAGTTAAGGAGGCTTCCATCAGGTTTTTTAGCCTTTAAGTGTACCTGTTGAAATGAAAATTTCCTATAGAAGACAAGCTTGCATTGCCTTGACACTTACAACATCTTTCCGACTTATGATCAACGTTTATTTTCTCGTTGGTTTTCAAGCAACAGCTGTTACCATAGTGACGATAACGCATGGCTGCTTATTTTGAAAAAGGTCAGTTCAAATCTAGTCAGACACTTCATATCGAAACTTAAAGATTGTAAACTATTCACGTCCCACAACTCGTGGGCCAAATTAGAAAAGTAAGAGCGTTTTTTGGCTTTTCAGAGAAGCATTAAAATTTAAACTTTTCTCTTTCCAAGGACTTATTGTGGAGTAAAACATTTTCAACTCACACTGAGCCTACTAGTTAGCTGTGATTCTAAACTATTTAAGTTAGAGAAATGGATAAATTGAAAGCATGGACAAGTCACAAAGCTCACAAAGTGCTCCTAACTTTTTTTATTACTTTAGTTTATTGCTGAAATGTTTCAGGCTGGCTATTCAAATAAAAACCAGTGATAGAATGACTATTGTTGTTGTCGTTTGTTTGTCTGTTTGTTTTTTGTGCTTTTGTTTTGTTTTGTTTTTTGCACCGCTTATGCTTGATCAGGTTCAAACAAAATAAGACGGCATATTTTTAGACGGCTAAACTTAACTGTTGTTTACAGGCCGCTTTTTACGAAGATTCCAAAGGGTGCTTTTCTTTGGGAAAATCCAAATCCGGATTCACGAATCCAAAAACGGATTTTGCGTTTCTTCATAAAATGCAAAAATAGATTATGAATCTAAAGAATCCACCCTCCAAGTGGATACATTAGATCAAATCTAAATCCGGACTTTTAGGATTCATGAGGGTTGTGTGCGTTTCTTTGGGAATTGATCAGAAAATACCTTGAAAATACCTTATGCCTTGAGCATAGGAGAAGAGCGCTATAGAAATAAAGTTATTATTATTATTATTATTATTATTATTATTATTATTATTATTATTATACGTTTGGCAAGCGGTGTTCCTGTGAAAACACAAGGCCTGGAAATTCAGGCCCGTCACCTTTTCGTGATCAGTAGCGATCAAGGTACCTTTCAGTGTCATTTATCTTCACAAAATTGTCCCAATATTGGAAAGAAAGTCTTGAATAATTAGAAAAGCTTCGCTGCAGTACAAATTATATAAATCCTAGACGACTGAAATTGATTTCAACGCAAATTTTCACGGAAAATGAAAAATATTACGCATTTCTTAACTTCATTTTTGTTATAATGTACCATTGTGATCGCTGCAATATGCAGGACAATACTGGTCACGTTTCCTAGAGTGGAGTGGTGTCAGGAATCCGTATGAACTTGGATCAGTAAGCCAATCTCGGATTTTCCCAAAGAAACGCACCCTTAAACCTTTTTCAAATGACGCGTGAAACGCACTAGTTTTTGACATTTTTGACAGCTTTTTGACAACTATATATAGATCTATATATAGATTTTGAGACGTGCACATGCATTTAATTGGCCTTTTTTTTTTTTTTTTTTTTTTTTTTTACTCGCGCTTGAGGGTGCGTTTATTTGGGAAAATCTAAATCCGGATTCTTGAATTCAAAAATGGATTTTGCGTTTCTTTACTAAAAACCTAAAATGGATTATGAATCTAAAGAATCCACCCTCCGAGTGGATACATTACTGCTATATCTCCTGAATATTCATGTTGTACGCGCAGGCTCAGTTCAAGTGGCTTTTGCCATGTGCTTTTCGGGTTCGCCACGTTAGATTAAATCGTTGCGTTTAATAGTATTTGTTCTACGCGGTTTACCTTGCTACAGGAAACCCGACTGCACTACAAACTGGCGACGAGGATAAATAAATCGATTCACAACGATGACACAGCCAATAGGACCGCAGTTCGGAATCCTTGAACCGTTTGATGGCGTTGACTTAGCAGATTACAGCGAGCGCCTAAACTCCTACTTTGTTTCAAACAATATTGGTCAAGTCGCAGACGATGCTATCGCAGCTATTAAACGAGAGGCAGACAATAAAAAATTTGCCGTTACCATCTTCTTGATTGGTAAGATAGCATACAGGACACTTAAAGATCTTTGCCTACCAGATTTACCCGCTCAGAAAACGTACGACATGCTCACTGAAATTTTGAAAGGCTATTACAAACCCAAAGTACTCGAAGTTGCAGAGTCCTACCGTTTTCATCACACTGTCCAGAGTGACAATGAAACTGTGACTGAGTATCCAAACAAACTTAAACGCTTAGCTTTGCAATGTAATTTTGGTACTTATCTGACAAGAGCCTTGAGAGATCAGTTCGTGGGAGGAGTGAGAAGTCAAACTACAAGAAAGAAGCTACTGCCAGAAGATAGGACCTTCAACCAAGCTCTTAAGGTTGCTCAAGCAGACAAATTGGCAGAAAGAGAATCCAGAATATAATAATAATAATAATAATTTAGAACTTATATAGCGCATTTTCCATGTGTATATGATCAAATGCGCTTTACAAGCAGATGAAATTGGAATTTGGAAATGTTGGTTTTTGTGGAGAGGGGAAAACCGGAGAACCCGGAGAAAAACCTCTCGGAGCAGAGAAGAGAACCAACAACAAACTTAACCCACATATGACGTCGAGTCCGGGAATCGAACCCGGGCCACATTGGTGGAAGGCGAGTGCTCTCACCACTGCGCCATCCCTGCTCCCCCACTTCAAATTAATGCTGACACCCCCAGTGCTAAAGTTCAGCCTGTACATGCTGTCCAAAGGAAACCTGCTCCGTGTCAGGAAAACAAAAAACAAACCGCTGTTAAAACCAAACTTGATGGAAAACAGTGTTTTAGGTGTGGATCTTCACAACATATGGCAGACAAGTGCAGTCATGTCAAGTCTACATGCCACTATTGTAAAAAGAGTGGACACCTTCCAAAATGTTATTTCAAGAAGAAGAGAGAAAGTAGCTGCAACACAACACACCAAGTTACAGCCACTCCAGCTCAAGAAGGAACTCCTAGTGAGGATGAAGAGGATATTAACAATCTTTTTACAGTTTACATGAAAAGTGTCAAATCTTCTGGTAGTTCTACAACTACGCCACCCCTTTACAAACTTACAGTTAGTATTGAGGACAAAATGGTTCCCATGGAAGTAGACGCTGGTAGTTCAGTAACTTTGTTAAGTTCCACAGATTTTTCTAAACTGGGAGGTCAAATTGATACACTCAAACCCTCTACAGTGATTCTGAAAAGCTACACTGGGAATGTCATTGAATATCTGGGAGAAAAAGACATGAGAGTTCAGATTGGAAATCAGGTTGACACACTCTTAATTCGTGTTGTTCATGGGCCGTCACTCCTTGGGCGTGACATGATGTCTAAGTTTATATTACCTTGGCGGAACATTTTCAGTACTGTTTCAACTACAGCTGAAGACGTTGTATGTCAATACCCTGATCTATTTGACAACATTACTGTGGGGAAACTCAAAGGAATTCAGGTGTCATTGCGAGTGAAAGAAGTAAATCCTGTGTTCACCAAACCTCGAGTAGTGCCTTTTGCGATCCGATTCAAGTATGAGAAAGCTCTAGCGAAATTAGTGGCAGACGATATGATTGAGAAAGTAGAACGTTCAGAATGGGCCTCACCAACATTCCCTATTGTGAGGCCAAGCGGGGATCTTAGAATTTGTGGAAATTCAGGATTTCAACGGGGTTTGAACCCGTGACCTTGCGATTACCGGTGCGATGCTCTAACCAACTGAGCTATGAAGCCACT
>JAEMWC010001362.1:52500-115000 GCA_016490735.1 Pachyseris speciosa | reverse complement strand
GTATACTGAACAGTGCAGAACAGAACTACTCTCATATTGAAAGAGGGGCCTTAAGCGATTGTTTTTGGCGTCACCAAATTCCGTCAGTACTTGCTTGGAAGGCATTTCAAACTTCTTACGGATCACAAGCCTTTGATCACTTTAGAGAGAGAGAGAGCATAAACCTGTGCCTCAACTAGCCTCAGCTAGAATCAAAAGATGGTCTTTACTTCTTGTTGCTTACGACTACACCATTGAGTTCATTCCTGGCAAAGAAAATGTGTATGCAAATTTTCTTTCCAGAAAGCCAATTGCCACTGAACACTCTTCAGCAGAGCAAGTAACTGTGAATGTGATGTTTATCGAGGGGGATCAGTTTGTGAATGCTTCAGTGGTTGCTATGGAAACCAAGACGGATCCACTACTTAGCAAAGTTTTCCACTACACTCAGCATGGTTGGCCAGAGCACCCTGAACCAGTATTTCAACTTTATTACAGCAAACAACTCGACCTTACCCGTGAAGATGGTGTTTTACTATGGAACTCGCGGGTTGTCATACCTGAGTCACTGCGTAGCCTTCTACTTAAGGACTTACATGCTGAACACCTTGGTATGGTTAAAATGAAACAACTTGCACGAAAGTACCTATGGTGGCCCAGACTGGACAAAGAAATAGAGGAAACTGTCAAGTTGTGTACTGCTTGTCAGGAGAGCCGCTAAATCAATGGCATCATCCCAACCGGCTTCGTGCTCATGGCCGGGTGGACCATGGAAGCGCCTGCACTTAGACTTTGCGTGATCCTACCTAGGAAACACATTCTTAGTTATAGTGGATGCTTACTCTTAAGTTTTAGAGGTAGTGCCAATGTCATCAGCCACTTCAGCTAACACCATTGCGGCTCTGAGACATGTTTTCAGCTACTTTGGCTCACCTGAACATCTTGTAACTGATAATGGCAGCCACTTCACAAGTGCAGAATTCCAGAAATTTTTCAGGGATAATGATATTCAACATACGCTTACAGGCCCTGGACATCCTGCAACAAATGGACTAGCGGAATGCTATGTCGGAGAATTTAAGGATAAGCTGAACAGGATTGGTGATACAGGCGAGTCTGCACAGACAAAACTAGATCGCTTCTTATTGACACACAGAGCCACGCCTACTTCATTGGGGAAGTCACCTTCAGAATTGCTAATGAAAAGGCAACCTAGAATTAGACTTAGTGCCTTAAGAAGTAAGAACACTAAACAAGAAGTTAAGGTTTTTCAAGATAACGTTGACAATAAGCCAAAGTTTACACCAGATCAGCCAGTTTTTGTGCGTAATTTCGGTAAAGGAGCCAAATGGATACCTGGGAGGATTACAGGAACAGTCAGTCCTAGAAATTTTGATGTCCAAGTTGGAGATACTCTGTGGAAACGACATAAAGAACAGCTTCTTCCAAGACTCATAGCGGAGCTCCGGCGGAGCACCATACTTATAGAAACCCGTCAACTGCTTTTCTCATGGTAAAAATGGCTAGCGGTATTGCTCGTGGGCGCGTACGCACGACGACGACGACGGAGTCGCCCAATAATTAATAATATCCTAATAACAATCATAATAATCCAACATGGCGGCCATACTCCAGCTGATCACCTAGTTTACAGCATACATCTTAGATATAGGGCATCCCTGTCACGGCTAATTGACACCTGTCAAAACAAGGTTTCCGCTGACCAGTATCACGTGACCATATCGCGGGCTCAAGTTAGAGCTCATCGAGGTCCGCTGTTTTTTTTTAAGTTGACCGCTGACCAGGTAATGGTTTTCAATTGGATCGCAGGCTCAAGTCAAGTTAATTTAACCAAAACGAGACACCCAAGCCACAACGAGGCTTAATTTTTCCCGCGCCTTCTGCGGCTCGAGATTTCACATTCAGTTGGTGTCTTCATTTTGAGCAAAACAACATCATCTTCGAAGTTCAGTTTCTATCTCTTAATTCGCATAAAGAGCATAAAAATCAAGAACTACTTAAAAGATACTCCGGAAGGTGAATTTTCAACTGGAAAATGGAAGAGCAAAAGGTTGTTCGCAGGAAATTCTTCAATTTTTGGATCCACTTCTATGGCGCCCGGATTGTGTGGTTGAAAAACAAAATGATTTAACGCTTCAGGGCTTGTTTACTTTACCGCGACATGTTGCAGCTCACCAAGAAAGTTCTTAACAACTCACCGGCATTAATGGGAGGAACGAGTAGCTCACACTTGGTGGAAGAAGTTCTTTCTTTGAACAAACCGTTTGCTATTTTTGTAGATGCGAGTTTTTACTATAGTGGATCGATGCGTATTTTCAAGTGGTAGAAAGCTCGACAACACAGGTAACTTAAATAAATTGAAGCGTAGCATTTGGTTAAATCGTTGTTAATTTTGTTCAGGAAGGAAACTTGTATTTCTGTCTCGACTGGATATAAATAACAGTCTACTCGTTTTGGACACAAAGAAGTAGCTAGTCGAATTGTTTGTTTGTTGTTTCACAAGCGAACGAGTGATTTCCTCCGCTTGGCTGACTGCACATGTGTTTTCGGCGTCTGTGTTTCTGCAGTGTTAAGAACTGAAAGAAACGTTTGCCCTTATGTTATTAACACGTAATCGCAATGAATCCTCGAAAAATTAAGGATTAGGATCACTTATGTTTTGCCCGATGAGGGCAATTTCAGCAACTTTCTGAAAACTGGCACAAGTGATATTTACTCGGCCCCATGCGATTACCTATCCAAACTATCAGGATTGTTTTCCTTTTTCTCTTTTCTACGACATTTAAGCTATGTCTAAACTTAACGTACTATGAAAAATGTTTGTTAAGTCCCGGCTAAAAGATCAAACATTTTCGTCCATTATCGTGTTTGTCAAGCATAACGTTTGGTGGTTAAACGCAAAATAAAGGTCGGCACACACGGAGGGACTAGTCCCTGCGACTAGTCCCCGCGACTAGTCCCGGGGACCAAGTCCCTTCGTGTGAACTACCCATTCAATTAGAAAATCTAGTCGCAGGGACCAAAATTTGGTCCCTGCGACTTGTCCCACGAATTCAAACCATATTTGAATTCGTGGGACAAGTCGCAGGGACTTGTTCCCTCAAATTATGCTGGTCCTTGCGTGTGAACTGTTCGTGGGACTAGTCCCTGCGACCAGTCCCTTCGTGTAAACTCTTCAGGGGACTAGTTGCAGGGACTAGTCGCAGGGACTAGTCCCCTTGTGTGTGCCGACCTTAATGTTTGACCAAACACGGGACCAAGTGAGTCCAAACAAAAAATGATTTTTGCATATTATTGCTGAAATTTTCGACGTTACGTGGCTCGTTTGGTTGCTTTTTACCGTTTGTGCACGATTTGTTTGTTGAGGTGGCTAAACGATCAAACATTTGTTCGTAGTGCGAAATTTTGGATGAACATGTTTGATTTCGATCAAACATGGAAAGCCATTTAATGCACTATTGTGAGAGGTGGCTAAACCGTCAAACATGCCCGTCCAACGATGTTGGATGAAAATATTTGATCATTCTTTGATTGCTAAATTTTTTTTTTTTTTTAACAAACACACGCGTCGACTGTATTGTTTTCTTGTAATGTTTTGATGTTTTTGAACCGCGGTCAATTCCCGTTGACTGCTCTAAACATAAAATATTGGCGCAAGGAAAGCCGTGCGGTGTTCTTCAATACCAGTAAAAAAATAATAATCGTGGAGCTCCGCTTTTAGGCTTGGCTAAATCTATATATTACCCACAACACAATGCTCCGAACTTCTTCATGAGTCCACAATACTAGAGTTAGTGGAGAGACCACCAACCGAACTAGATAATGCACCCATCATACCGACAACCCCATTGACAACTACAGAGAAGGAGGCAGAGGAAACCACCTTGCCAAAGGCCAAACCAGTATTGAATTCTGCGTCTGAAGTCACTCTGAAGTCTCAAGACATGTACACTCAAGATTCTAAATCTTCACAACCCTTACCTGAGAAACCAGAACGCAGATACCCCCTAAGGGAACGCAAACCACCTCAGAGATATTATTGAACTATGTAAACATTTTGTGCGTACATGTACTTAGATTTTAAGAATTTTAGTAGAAACATTTGTTAAATTCTCAGCTCAGTTTCTATTCACTCTTACTGTGCTTCAAGGGGGGCATTTGTTATATCTCATGAATCTTCATGTAGTACGCGCATGCTCAGTTCAAGTGGCTTTTGCCATGTGCTTTTCGGGGTTCGCCATGTTAGATTAAATCGTTGCTTTTAATAGTATTTGTTCTATGCGGTTTACCTTGCTACACGAAACCCCACTACACTACAATTACATAAAATCTAAATCCGGATTTTTAGAATTCATGATCTGTGCGTTTCTTTGGGGAACGGATACAAAATGTAGTACGTTTGGCAAGCGGTCGTCTTGTAAAAATCCGCCGTATTCTCGCCATTTTGTCAGCTTGGTCAAGGCCAACGATTAAGGTGAGTTTTTTTGTGAAATTGAACCGCAATTATCCTTCCTGCTCGTAGTTTCATAATTTTTATGCATGTTTGGGTTGTCACAGCTAATGGAAAAAATCCATTTTCGGATTTTTCGTTTATTTGGTGCAAACGAATCCGCATGATCTCGGATCAAAAATCCAATCTTGGATTCTCCCAAAGGAACGCACCCTCGAGTTTCTGCCTTCAATCAAGTTAATTAAAGCTTTTAAAAAAACAATTTTCCCTTGCAGACACGTACACAGCCAGCAAAAATATCCAAACGTTGATCCTTTCCCGTTCAAACAAACAAACAAGCAAACAAAAACTCGAGAATTAATCAAACTTATAGGGCAAAACTTGGGTTGTTTACAATCTTGGGGCGAAGATTTCTAACTTTTTCAATGCTACCACAATATGAACTTTAATGTAAACATCTACCACATATGAACTTTAATGTAAACATCTTGAACTTATGAACTTTATGAACATATGAACTTTAATGTAAACATCTTGGAAAAAAAAAAACAGTGAGTCTCTAACCAAATTGGATCATCATGAGGTGATGCGATAAAATTAGGAATCAGTCATTGACACTCTAGTCATTGCCGAGGCAAACAAGTTTCGAACGCAAACAGCCTCGTTACATGTAAAAGGGAATTCAAGGAAATAAATGGAACCTTTTCGGCCTTATAAATTATTTTAACGTTAATCCACAGGAATCGAGTGTTTTGGTCACATCCCCAAGCGCCCTTACAAATTATCACCCCGGAAACGAGACGCAATTTCTTTTTGAAATAACGTCTTGTTAAAACATATGCTTACTGACACGGAGACAGTTCGGTTTCAGGATTCGTCCGTACTAATTCGTAGTCAAAAGTACTCGTTTTCGGTGTCATCGATAAAGCATCGATCGATCAGCGTCCACACTACATACACTACTGTTTTCACAGCGTTTTTAACTGTCCACACTAAAACGATCAAAAACGCTGAATGACGTTGGTTCAGAACGATATGCACATACTCGAAAGAGATGCGATTGCGATATTTTCGGCGTTTCCCACCGGCGCGAGTTCGAAAACTGTGAACAACTCAGCTTTGGCTCGCTTGAAATCCTACGATGAAAAGATTTTGAAAAACCGATGCCCCAACAACTGATGTTATTCTTCTATTAGAATTCCAACATGAGGCTAAATAGAGCAAGGTTTAGTTCCAAATTAACAAGCTGTGGACAGGGCCTCAGTTTTGGAGCCGCTCGTTAGGGGCTGCTCAAATGCGCCGGAAGTGAGCTTTGCGGAGGATACATGAGGAATGAAACAACATCAGTTAGACTCGGGCAATTCCACAGGGCGCCCGAGTTATTATAGATGGAATTGTTGTACTGGAGACGCATTTCATCGACCAATCCTAAAATTTATATTAGATTTTTAGAAGAGGGGGAGGGAGAGGGGTTTACTAGTTCCTTTTTTTTGCCAGGACTCCCGGTGCAAGGAGTCCGGTAAGATAGATATGCAGCTGCAGTTCCGCTTTTTTGCCGCGGGTCCTCAATGAAACCGAAAACGGAATTTTCTGGTCGCTCTGTGGTGACGGTATTTGTCTTGAGGAAACAAACATGACAACTTGAAACAGAATAACTCATTAATATCCTCTAGTGTTGAGTTATTTTATTCCTATCAAATACGTGTCATGCGGCTTTTGCGTCTGCTTCTGCTGGTATAGCACCTCTCTACAAACAAGAGTTATCCCGGCGTCCTTTGTAGTTTTCCGGCAGTGCAGATACTTCCCAGGCGTTCAGGAACATTTCTTTTTGGTAATTTACCCGGGCGTGTATAGTGTGAAATACATGTAGCCAACGACAAGTGGCCTCAGTTCTTTTGTGTTCAAGTTCTACCGAGCTTAGAGGAGCTACGTCACGGTCTTTGCGGGTTTTTTTTAAAGTTTTAGCCTCAATTTTTCAAAAAGATCATTTGTAATCCGTTTCAATCATCTCCATCCTTCACCATCCTTGCTATATTTGCATTTATTCTTGTCTCCTTGGTGCTTATCTTTCCGAGAAATTGTTATTGCACTGTTTTCCATTATTTAAATGCATATTTTTATGTCTCTAATCATAAACCAAGATATCGTGACAGCGAGCTCCTTTAATATTGAGCTATTAAAAATACAAATGAAAAACATGTAGAGATCACGTTTAAGAAGCAATTGCTTGCACCAGAGCGTTCGATTTTAGTCTGTTTTGTTCTGGGAAAGGTAGGAATCAGTAAGAAGCTCTGACGAACAAGTTGAAACAAGAAAGTCATGCGTACTGAGTACAACTGACATATGTCACTCACTCTACCACATTGTCAGAACGCCCCACGCAACAATTTTCGATCCACAGAATGGACAGAGCGAGATTCACTCGCAGTACACGGCAGAATACACGTTCTTTTCTTGGAAAGCTTCATTTTCGTCCCTCGAGTCTTCGCTCCATACTGCGTAGGCCTGACGAAACGAGCGACTCTCGAAAGATCTGATAGGTTTACGATTCTGATTGGCTTTTTCAAACAATTCAAATAAACGGTAGTAAAACAGAATTCTCACGCGTCACTGACCCCTCTGCAGGCGAAGATCAACCGGAGGTCCGATATTTTCGGACTTCCAAATCGGCACTTTCCAGCGGCACTCGTTTCCCGACCACTGGTCAAGGGAAACGAAGACCCTCGGTACGAGGTTGAGAAAGCTTTGGAGGAAATATCAAAGCGCGGGGCGGTCCGAGACATGGCTCGGAAGTAGGCCGGTTTTCAGGATATCTATTCTTTTGAAATTCTTGTCACCAGAGGAGAAACCAAACTAAAGTTTTTTCAGTCGCTAAACTGATCAAATACAAAACCGGTTCAATAACTCGCTTACTCAGCCATGAAACTATAGTACAGCCTCCTACGCAGACGAGCCCAAAGACGTTTGCTTTGGAGGCTAACAAATATACGGATTAATTACTATTTTAAGCCTCATTTACACTACAGAAAAATATGGGTCCGGACAAAAAACAAAGTTGGTACGGCCAATTGTTTTAACCGTTTACACAGCACTTTCGAAGAGCAAAAGGGGTCCGGACTCGTTTTTTTTTTTTTTTTTTTTTTTTCGGTTTTGGGGCCATAGGCGCCTATGGCCCCAAAACCAGAAAAAAGCGAGTTCGGATCTATTTCTTGCAAACATGGTACGAAAATTTTTAAAGGCCAAAATATCTGGTCCGTACCAACTTTTTTTGGGTCCGGACCCATTTTTTTCTGTAGTGTAAATGGGGCTTTAGTTTGTGGACAAGTTGAAAAGGTTAAAACCAGCTAAATCAAGAAAATAAGCAGTGCACGTGCACAAAAACAAATTACTGCGAGCTTTACGCAATTTCATAGGTTTTCGTTTCCATTTGCCACATTTGTGGGACCATTCATTTGCCAAGTTTCTCTCTCACCCTGTAATAAAAAAGTGGAAAAAAAAAAAAAAACATTAATTGAAACTAACTCACTGATAACGCTATAGGTAACAGTTGTTGATCCACTCCGGCGATTCACCTAGGCGACTTTTTAGCAGGTCGTCGATGTCAAATTAATTCAACAACGCAAAAACTCAGAAATTGGAAAACGTAGTGATGGAATCAAGCGGAAAATCGAAAATATGAATATTAATGCGATCAACACGAAATAATCTCAGCCAGTCATGCAGAACTCAATTGAATGCACTGTATTTACAATGCGTGCCAGCACTTAGAAATTCCGGCGACGTTTGAAAGGAAAACCAAGCCGTTTTAAACGCACTTTTCACTGAGTGCCTAAATTAAAACAAATTCAAAAGAATAGCGTTGTAGGAATCTTCATCGTACTTTATTAATATTCACGAAAATAATGGACCAGAGCAAATGGCAGGACCGGATAATCCGGGAGAAGTCCGGATAATCGAGGTTCGACTGACGTAACACCAAAGCAGTATACTGAAACTCAACTATAATTATTGGCTACCCTACAGAGAACAAAAGAAAAGGTTTTAAAATATCACATGACATTATAAATCTACTAATAACAAATGTACATATTTTGGCTTGACTGAGCAGTAGTCATAAATTTTTCATCTTAATTGTAAATATTTATCCAGGACCAGATGTCAGTGAGGCGGTTCACAGTGCTCTGGAGCTTGAGGTTGAAAGCATGATGAAAATTTGTCCCATCAGCCGCTTTTTATTTTACTGTTTGGCAGGCATACGATTCTCAGGTAAGTTGACTCGTATCGGCTAAACAAAAGCCATACTACACGATAGTTTAGAAATAACAGAGCCACCACTATCTAAGAAATACAAGCAAACAAAGGTGTTTTCCTTATGTTGCGATTGTTTCGCAACTGAACTATGTACTTAACGCAACCAACCAAAGGCGCGATTTTTCCTAAAATAAGAGAACATCAGCAAGACTCAGTCCCAGATTCATTATACCCTCGTTCCCGCCAATATATGAGTTGCTGTAATGCTATGCTTAGAGACCAAGGGGCGCAAAATCAAAATCCACGGAAGGCGAAAATCGGCTATTTGGTGCCGTGAGATATAACTGCATTTTAATCACTTTTCTCAGCTAGCCATTGTTTTGGGCCGGACTGTGTATAGAACTGCTATTTTAAATTTCACATACATGTTTCGGCAGAAACGTCTTCCTTCTTCAGTGCAAATGTTACAGGATATGCAAATCTGGATAAAACTGAATAACGTAAGAAATCCGTTCTCAAGTTTGCGTAGATAGGAAACGTCGATATGGTCATTTTTCACTGCTGTGTCGTAAGACATTGCCAAAAGGTCTGGGCAACAGGAAAGTTTCACAATAAATTTTAGATGTGAAACTACGATTTCTTATTTCATAGATATGTTTCGGCAGAAACTTTAGAAACTTCCGCCTTCTTCAGCTAGTGCAAATGTTGCAGTACAAATTCAGTTCAGTGAAAGTCAGTAACTTCTCAGTGTGGGTTTCAGCCAGTGATATTTGAATAAGTTCTCGTCATTAAGTTCTGGAAATTTGCTTTGATCAGCGCCGTCAGTTACTGCACCAGTGGACACAAGGTTTTTGTGATCACCAGGTTCAGTCGGCGATATCAAAAATTTCTTGAAATCCTGGTAACATTCGAGATTGATGAGACTCACATTTCACTTCCCTTTTTGCGGTTGACTGACATGCAATAACTCGTGACAATTATCAAATGTCTGATTAAGCTGACTCCGCCGTTTGTATGTAACAAAGGATAGTGGGCAGGAACTATAGCTGACAACAATGCCTATATGACGGACAAACCGATGTGTCATATTCCGTGAAAAATGTTCGCCTTGATTTAGTCCTACGCATAGCGCCTTATCAAACGGGCAGTCCAAGCATATTGCTTTACTCTAGATAGAGATATTTTCGCAAGTAAGACAGTTTAATAGACCTATTTCCAAACAACCTGTAATGAACTATTTCATCCTATAGGTTTTAGCGTCTGATCAAATGTTCAATGCTTTCTTTTATAGTATTAACATGCAGATTTTTTTACCTTTCCCTTCCCTGAAACTCACTGTAGTCCCCTCAGTTCTATTCCAAACAACCGGTAATGAGCTATTTCATCCTACGTTATAGCGTCCGATCAAGAGCCCAATGCTCTCCTTTATAAAGTGACGACCTTTTTTTTCGTTTCCCTTGCGAAATATCACTGAAGTCCCCTCCGTTCTTGAAGTTGTCAGGTAAGGGTTAACCCATGAGTAGACCGTGATTAAGAACAGAATTAGCACAGTTTCCTCTTTATTTTCTTTGCTTGAAAGTTAGGCGCACAGTGCAAATTTCCAATCGAAACTGAACCTCACCACCTGGTAAATAAACTATCGTATATCCCTCGGGGTGAGGGTGGGGCGGGGTGAGGTAATATCTTACCTTCGTGCTAATAAAAGTCACTCGATACTACTCCCATGCCGTACTAGCCTCACATTATCTTCCATACCCTAAAGGGAAATTTTTGATAACGACAGAATTATCTCAAGGTTATTTTTGCGAAGAAACCCTTTTTTCATCTGGATGGAGAAGGACATTTTCGACCAATGAAATTGCTTCTTCAATAAAATCTTGCACAACCGATTGTTTTGTCACATTTGCTTTGAAATTATACTAATGTGCTACCGATTTGTGAGTGAATGTATTTTGCATTTCCTAACCAATTTTCGTGGATAGTGATATATTGCGACCAACATTAGTGTAGTGTCGTTAAAACGCTATACTGAAATTATTTCTTTGTCGATGTTAAGCAGTCGTCTACGAACAACCCGCATGACAGCTCACAAATAAGGCTCCATTGTATTTTTGAAAGATTTTAAGTCATAATTTTCGACAACTTTAAAATGTTTCAATCTCACTCAAAGGCCTCGAAATGATTAAAATGCTCTAGTAGGCTTGAATTGCTCATTTTTTGCTCATTTTTTTCTGATTTTGTCTTTTCTCGGTGATAATTGCTTTGATACGTGCACAGAATATGAAAACAAATTCGAATTAATAACGCAAGCGTCAATAAAAGTCTAAATGGTTGAAAACAGCTGTTTTGGAAATATTATCAGTTCTCCCTTGAACTAAATTGAAAATTACTGGCGAGGCAAAGGCTCAAAAGTAGACATTATTCCAGTTTTTTTTTCTTTAAAATCTCGATAAAATGCTTTCCTTCTAACTCAGCTGAGCTCAACTACAAAGTAACAATTTCTAGTTGAAGAGGAAATCTAGTATAATTTTCGTTTCCAGTGCTTCCAAATGTTTACCGGTAAAGAAATGAAAAGAAGCAATCTATGTTTTGAACTTTTCGACGGATTTGCTCAAGAAATTCAAAATTCGCATATTTGCACAGCTTTAAAAGGAACATAATTCAAATTGCAGTCGGAAATCCACTCTGCTGGAATATGGCGGTTTCACCCACAAATCGTTTTTAGTAGATGCAGATATTTCCCCTTATTTTCCCTTACTTGACTTTATGCTGTCCTCATTGTGGCGCAATTCCACGTTGAAAAACTCTATTGCATGCCGAGATCGAGCGATATAAAGAAAGACTCCACTGTGACTTTAATAGACAATTTACGCACTGGTGTTATAAAAGTGCAATTACTCAATGACAGATAAGCACAAGTGGGATGCGATGATAAAACCATGTTAGATAGGCCAAGTTCATACGTATGTCGCTGCCGAGCCTAATTCAGAAATCAAGTTCGACAAAAGCACAGCATGCAGAAGCGCGGCTTCTGAATCAGATTTTTCAATTAGTTTAAGGCGGTTGGAGACACCATGACGGCTCGCACTGGTTGTTTACACTTTGTAAAGGTCCATTGCAATATATATCTATTTTCCGTAAATTAGTTTTGCAGTTGGAGGGGACTTGTCCTACTTGTAGCGCGAGGTAAGTTACACGTGGATTTTCCGCCGGTGAATGTCAAAGTAAACTAGCCAATGAACAGCCATTTCTAGACTTATCGTCTCAATCGCGCGTCGGTAAACACGTTAGCTGACCGAAAGGAAAGCCAAAACGAAACGCACTGGTCGACGAAAACGAATGAACGTGTTTAACTTCTTTTCTGGAGAATCCTTTCCGATCGATTATTATTACAGCAAACGACTGACCGACTGCTCAACAAAACCGATGACTAAAAAACAAACTATTTACATATGCGAAAGTGTGAGAGCTAGCAGTGCATCATTTTTTACGTAACAACCAAAGAAAGTGCAGGAGGTGCAGAAAAAATAAGCAATTATATTATCGGGTGCATCGAAAAATGTAGTCACGCAACAAGTATTTACAAAAAGCGATTAATTAAAATTCAATTGTAAATTCTCTCTAGACTCTTTTGTTAACTAACCATGGTCTTACGAATCTGGACTGACATTGGTATACCGGGTATTACTGTCCTTTTTATCTCTGTGTCTTCAGCTTTAACAATTATCATAGACTCCAGTCTAGTCTAAATGACCAAGAAAGAAAGTGAGAATTAAAGCTGTAGAGCGAATAGAACAAGGTCGATGACGAAAGCGTTCATTTCTTGCGTCGCTTGCTCAAGTAGAAACTCGACCAAGCCCAATCGCATATCGCTGATAGCTTTCACGAATAAGAAGACAAAGCTTAAGAAAGGAAAGAATTGCGAGCGCGTTTGGCAAAAATTAACTTTAAAATGAAATTCAGTGAAACGACAAGAATCAAAGCGTCAACAAAATTGCTTCAAGCGAGGAAATGCGAAGTACTTAAAAACACAAGGAACCTGAGGATTCTCTCTTTATCTCGTACCATGGATTGCTATCAGAATTACGAAAAGGG
Organism: Pachyseris speciosa; assembly: GCA_016490735.1. Lineage (NCBI taxonomy): Eukaryota > Metazoa > Cnidaria > Anthozoa > Scleractinia > Pachyseridae > Pachyseris > Pachyseris speciosa. The sequence goes on along the minus strand of JAEMWC010001362.1, from coordinate 102,204 downwards.
CTGGTTGTACCTAAAAAAAAAGCTGACTTTGCGAGACAGCGGCATGACCGAAACCCGATAAATAAGGGTTGCAACCAGGGACAGCTGTTTCGTCCTGTTTTTTGGTCTCGTCAGCTCGGTGTAGCAGATTTAAATGACGTCAGCTTAAACGGAGGATGGAGGATTTTCCATTTTATTATGAGTTCATTTTAGCCAAGGACTTTATCCCGGATTTTGGAGGAAAATATTCCTCGAAAATATTTAATGTAGTAGAACAGTGGAAGATGGCTTTATTTCGCCAGTTATATTTTACTTTGCGTGGGCAGTAAAATCCTTTCCCGATGTGTGGTGAAAATACTTAATTATAAATCAGGAAAAAATGATTTCATGTCTACTACCTTGGGATGTAAAAGTTTGTAACTTGGTGGGTCTTGACGCCAACAGTCAAACTTACTTTGCTAGAGCGTAATAGTTAAACCTAAAGACGGGACACAAATTCGATTTGGAGTAAAAAAGAAGAACAAATGAAAACTAGAAACTAAATGACAAGGAACCGGAATATTAAAGGAGCAGGGTCACGGTCTTTGGATTTTGAAAAGTTTAGCCTTGAGTTTTCAAAAGGGTCATTCGTAATCCGTTTCAATCTTCTCCATCCTTTACTATCCTCGCCATATTTGCATTTATTCTTGTCTCTTTGGTACTTATCTTGCCTGACAAATTGTTATTTCACTGTTATCCATCATTTTTTAATGTCTCTAATAATGAACCAAACTATCGTGACAGAGATCCTTTAAAGACAATCAACAACATGCTTGGCAAACCCAATAACTCAGATACCGCAAGGACCTGTTAAATTCACCAGACGTGAAAAGAAACCCTGGTCCTTGATATTAAACAAAACTTATGTCATGATCGATACGATAGAAAACAAAAAGGAAACGCCCAAGAGATCCGGCACGGCCTGAGAGCGGCCTGGGATAAAAGAGGGAGTTACGAATCTGTGGATGACTTGATAAACGACCATTAATGTTGCACCGCATTGCTCGTGGACAACAATCACTAATTGTTCCGCATATCAATATCGGATCCATCTTATTCAGGGGACGGCACGTCCCCACAACACAAAGGTTATTGAATTCATTCAAGATTACAAATCTAGTTAAGGCTGGAAAGCTTTAACTTTGCCATGTAAATAGCATAACGTTTTATAAGTGTTCTATCCCCAATGCCGAGAAAGGAAATGTCTACAGACGACAAATTTAAGTCGGAGACTGTTCTTTTTCGTGTCCTTGTGTAAGACGTAGCCTAACATGGCGCACAAATGCGTGCCCCATTACAAGTACTTTGCATTTATGATCCATGAAGCTACAAATCTAGGAATAAAAATACAAAGAAAGAGATAATTATCGTTGACGGTGTGATAACACAGATGTTTATTCCTTGGGCAAACAGATTCTGGAATGTTCTTGCAGACTAAGAGGGCGAATAGTTTGAGACAAACCCCTCCCCCCGTTCCTCCTCCCCCTTCTCTCCCATTACAAAGGATCTTTACTATAATTAGACTGAAAAAATAACTAACTGTCGCTAATCATTAATATATAGATTTAGCCAAGCCTAAAACCGGAGCTCCACGATTATAATTTTTTGATGTATTGAACAACTACGCATGGCTTTCTTGGCGCCAATATTTTATGTTTAGAGCAGTCAACAGGAATTGGCCACGGTGCAAAAACCTCAAAACATTAAAACATTACAAGAAAACAATATACTACGCGTCTGTTTGTACGGAAACAAATTTCAACAAACAAAAATCGATCAAACATTTCATCCAACATCGTGTTGGAAGAGCATGTTTGACCGTTTAGCCACATCTCTCAACATTGCTTTTAAATGGCTTTCCATGTTTGATCTAGATTAAATATTTGCACCCAACATTTCCGTTACGAACAAATGTTTAATCACTTATCCACCCCAAACAACAAAGCTTGCAACCAAATGAACCAAATAACGTCGAAATTTCCGCGATAATACGCATAAAAAACGTTCTGCGTACTCTGGGATGTGGCTGGAGTGACAAGGATACTTCACAAATTAATGTGATCAAGTAAGCTGAAGCCACTCTAAGGGCACCAAGGCCACAAGGTAGCGGGCATTACATGTACCACTTAAATCTACCAAAGCAAAGATTGAGCCCAAGCATTAGCAGCCATGGACAGCTGTTTCGGCCTTGTTAGGCCTCATCAGCATGGCATAGCTAATGCTCAGGCTCAAGTACCCACATATTAATAAAACAAGCAATGAAAACGTAAAGCTTGTGGGATGTGGCTGGAGTGACAAGGATACTTCACAAATTAATGTGATCAAGTAAGCTGAAGCCACTCTACGGGCACCAAGGCCACGAGGTAGCGGTAATTACCCCTTAAATCTACCAAAGCAAATATTGAGCCCAAGCACTAGCAGCCATGGACAGCTGTTTCGGCCTTGTTAGGCCTCATCAAAACAGCCGAAAACAGCTGTCCATGGCTGCTAATGCTTGGGCTCAATTTTTGCTTTGGTAGATTTAAGGGGTAATACCCGCTACCTTGTGGCCTTGGTGCCCTTAGAGTGGCTCCAGCTTACTTCGTCACATTAATTTGTGAAGTATCCTTGTCACTCTGTCTACTGTTTGGTCAAACATTGTTTATGCGTTTAGTCACCCAACGTTATGTTTGACAAACACGATGTTGGATGAAAATGTTTGATCGTTTAGCCGGGACTTTAATCCTTTTTTACGAGGGCTCATTGCGATGACTTGTAAATAAGATAAGGGCAAAAATTTCGAAAAACAGTCAGCCAAGTGGAGTAAAAACACTCGTTCGCGATCACTTGCAAGCAAAACAGCAAAAATAACAATTCAACTACTTCTTATCGTCCAAACGAGTGGAGATGGTCGTTATTTATGTCCAGCCGAAAGACAAAAAAGTTAACAACGATTAAACAAAATGTTAAGCTTCAATTTCAGTATTTAATTTACCTGTGATATAGAGGTTCTTGAAAATACGTGTCCACTTTAGTAAAAACGCGAATCTCCAAAAATAAGAAGTGATTTGTCCAAAGTAAGAACTTCTTCAAACAAGTTTGAGCTACTCGTTCCTTCCATTAATGCCGGTGAACTGTTAAGTGACCTTTCTTGGTGAGCTGCAAGATGCCGCGGTAAAGTGAAAGCCCTTGAAGCGTTGAATCATTTTGTTTTTCAACCACATAATCCGAGCGCCATGCAAGTGGATCCAAGTTTTAAGCTCTTCCTGAGAAAAATATTTTGCTCTTCCGTTGTAGCACTTGAAATTCACTTTCCGGAGTATCTTTAAACTAGTTCCTGATTTTTATGCCTTTTACGCGAAGAAATTCGAAAGAACATGTTGTTTTGCTCAAAATGAAGAAACCAACTGAATGAGAAAGTTAGAGCCGCAGAAAGCGCGCGAAAAATTAAGCCTCGTTTTGGTTTGTGTGTCCCACACCTGGCTTGAACCTGCGATCCAATCAAAAGCCAGTGCCTAGTCAGCGGTTAACTTCAAAAAAACAGCCGAGCCCGATGACTTTAAACTTTAGCCCGCAATATAGTCACGTGATACTGGTCAGCGGATGCCTTGTTTTGACAGGTGTCAATTGACCATAACACGGATGTCCGAGGATGTCTAATATCAAAGATGTGTGCTGTAAACTAGGTCAACTAGAGTATGGCCACCATGTTGGATGATGATGATGATGTTGATGATGATGATTATTATTATAATGATAGAACATTTCACAGCGCATACATGAATCAGCGGACGTACGTACGGTGACCAAAACCAAATTTTCTCGAACAGATGGGTTACCATATTTTCTTACCAATGGTGCTCCGCTTCGCAGCCCTTCGGGCCGCCGGAGCTCCGCTATAATAGCTACTTCCCTCGGTCAGGATAAGATTTATTCAATTTAATAATGAAATCGGAAATCGGACCCATTCAGAAGCAGAACGTGTGTGAAGCAAGACTGCATGGTATGCCGAACTGATGGAAAAAGCTCTTGCCAGAGTACTGGTGTGACGTATGAACAGTTTGCCAAGCTTGCCAATGCAGATATGTAACGTGGGAGTACACCAACGACGGAAAGATGGACATTGAGGAAACATGGTACAATTCGTGATGAATGTGACAGGAGTGTTTCGGGACGATGCGATGCTGAGGAAGATCACAGAGTCTGTAATGATTGGTAAAGTCGAGGAACACCGACTAATGAACACGAACTGAGCGAGTGGAACTATTTCCGCATCCCCAGAGCTGTGGTGTCAGTGTAGCTGATACGGGGAAATTCGGTGACTCTGTACATGGAATACGCGTTTGAAATTTAAATTTTAAGTTCGTTGAGCGTGCGGAGTGTTTCGTTTGAAACTTTATTACACGCGACCAACGGCACATTGTAAGATCAACTGATGAGGCTGTTGTTACAGCGAAACTTGTTTTGTGAATTTAAAAGTGTATTGAAAGTATTTTAATTTGAATTTTTCTTTCAAGTAGAAATGAAATATAATAATTTATTTACCCTCGGCAGTATTTATAGCACAAAGGCCACTGGGGCCGAGCAAATACAGAAAGAAATAATAAACAATTATTGGACGAGGTTGAGCAAAATATCGTGATTTGCCAGTGGCGAGCAGTTTAATTATTTGCCGAAGCCGAAGGCTGAGGCAAATAATTGATCTGCGAGACACTGGCAAATGACGATATTTTGCCAAAACCGAGTTCAATAATAGTTTTATCGTTCGACCACCAAGCTTGTTTTTCATAATTATTGTCAGGAAGCGTGAAACGATCTGCCATTTTTCACTGAATTTGAAGAGCTTGGACGCGTGGACACAACTACGCATGAGCAGAACATTATTTGCAGCAAAATCACAGTTGGACCTTACTGCGCACGAGGAGACCATTATTTGTAGGCAGTTATTTGTTGGTCACGTGGTAGGATCTGGACCAATGAAAAGGAAGGGAAATAAGTATTGAATAATAATTCAAATTATTTCTTTATAATACAATATTATTCTTGTTGAATTCTTTTTGCTGGACTAAACATTGCTCGTATATTTCAGCAGAGGCCTCAGAATGCACATGGGGACCCGAGAATTTCATGAAGGGTAAAGCCACAAAACTCGAATGCGAGTTCAAAGCTCCTGTTGGTGAGGTCTATTGGTATAAGGGCAAAAAATCACTGGTTAATGGAACTGGAGGTCTTTATCAATCGTATGATCAGTTAGATGGTGATACACTTCGCAGCACGCTTCATTTCCTCGCCGTGCGCTTGGAACATGAAGGCCATTATACCTGCAAGGCAGATACCAGTCAGAACAGCAGTTGCCCTGAGGGTAAAACAATAGAAGTCATTGTCAGTTGTAAGTATGGAGCTGTGCAAATTCCCTAAAGTTCCCAGAAATGAGCCAAACACCAAATATGCACCATGAGGGGACTTATACCTGCACGGAAAACGTCAGTAAGAGCAACAGTTGTCACAACGTGTTAAGATTTGAAGTCAGTGTCTTTTGTGACTATTCAGCCCGTGTAATCGATAAAAATTACACCGCGTCGAGCCGAACAGCCGACCGGAGGCCTCAATCATCTTTTACGCACCTTTTTCACAACATGTTTCGACAGAAACTTCCGCCTTCTTCAGCTAGTGCAAATGTTACAGTAAAAATATTCAGCTTAGTGCAAGTCAGTTGCTTATCAGTGTGGGTTTCAGCCAGTGATATTTGAATAAGTTCTCTTCATTCAGTTCTGAGCCGAACAGTGGACCAGCCGACCAGCGGCCTCAATCATCTTTTACGCACCTGTTATTTAGGAAGGGATACAACGTACATAATATTGAAGAGATATGGGGAGATACGTGACTGTCAGAGCCCATCAACGGATTTTCTCAAAACAAAACAAAAATAACATCACTGTTTTTATCATAGGTGGAAAGGGATACATAACAGCAGCGGATAAACTGGTGCATGCGGAGCAATTCTCGAACACAAGCTTAAGTTGCTCAACACTGAGCCGGTCAGATTGTTTCCATCGAGATCAATCCAAGCTTGAGTGGCATTACAGAAACAGGACTCTGCAAAACGGCGGAAAATATACAATAAAGGTACACAAAAACGGCCAATGCAAGGTACGCGTTCTGCAAGACTTTACCCTCGAGATTTACAACGTGACGCGTGACGAAACTGGGGTGTACTTCTGTCACTTGGGATGCATCCGCTATCCTGGGACAATTGTAAAAGACTCCGTTGAGTTGGTCACCTTTCTGAAACCAACAGGTGGACAAATCCTTTTCATGTTTTCATCTTATGGTTTTAGTAATTTTCCCATGAAGATGGCTGACATCGCTTTCCAGCTCTTTCCACCGCGTAAACTTTGATGGATCAAAATTACCACCCTTTATCAGTTGGCGCCACGACAGTGGTATCAAAAAATATATATATATATATATATATATATATATATATATATATATATATATATATATATATATATTATGATTAGTGGACAACTTTTTGACAACTTTTTTTGGCATCATACCCCACCGCTCCAACGCCGTACTGTCTTAATTTAGTTAAGCAATTGCATCTTTTTATGCAAATTATTTCCCGATAGAAAAAAAAATAAGGTGAGCTCGATTTTCGAGTAATTATCATTTTAAGCCTAAATTACGGGTGGCCATTTTTTCGATACCACCATAAAGTAAACGTCTAAACTAATCCGAGTATCAGTAAAAGTGTTGGAAAGTGCAGGAAACCGGTGTTAGCCTAGCTAAATAGAGACTTCGATATAAAATTGACGAGTTTGCTCATCGCAAGCCGGCTAAAGGAGCCTCAAAAAAGTACCAGACGCTAGTTTTGCCGCTTCGTGTATATTTCCATCTCTAAGAGAAGTTGATTTCATTTACCACCTCCCTTTTCGCTGTCACTTCCCTTAACGCATAGATTAAGCAATTAGGACACTCTATAACTGATCATTTAAGATCTTTGAACTCCCTAAGTAAACAGAATCTTAATTAATCCGTTTATAGGGCTTGATAAGGAAGACTAGACTCTTTCCCTGAAGGTAATACATAACCTTTTCTTCTCTCTTGACTTGTTTCGTTATTTCTTTCCCTATCCACCCATCCGTCCATCCATCCATCCACCCACCCGTCCATCCATCCATCCATCCATCCGTCTGTCCGTCCATTAATTCATTCATTCATCATTTCTTTCTCTCTGCTGCATTTTTGTGTATTTTACTTAATTTATATTTTAAAAAACCCCTATCTAAGTATTTTTAAACTTTGTTTCCCTAGAAACGACAGAAGAGACGACACCTTACAGAGCAGTCACCCCACATTTACCAAGTAAGTGTTGTAACTGACGTTTAAGGTATACGTAAAAAAACACAGTTGATATACTAGTTGCTTAGCAACGGTAGAAAGGACAACTGAAAAGATCGTAATATCACCATCATTATTAATTACAGTTTCACGCTGAGTGACATTTACATTGTCGAGCCAGCAGACCAGTGGGACACATTGTATAAGAACCTAGATTAACAACCTGGCTCATCAGGGGTTCCCGTGGCTCAGTGGTTAGAGCATCCTACCGGTGTTACGGAGGTCATGGGTTCGATTCCTGCCTGGGACTCTGTATTTCTTTTCAGTTGTCCTTTCGCCCGTTGTCAAGCAACTAGCATATTATCTTTCTCACGGGCACATCACACCATTACCATCATCACTCGACTAACACTATGGTCAACTTAAGACTAGCTCCGCTATCGAGAATTACAATTCAATTGTTACGTATAAATTCAACAGGGCGTCAGGCAGGGAAATGGATTGTTCCTGTCATATGTGGTGCTGTGCTCGCCGTTATAATACTGGCTGCCGTGTGCGTATTGAAAAGGGGCAAGATATTTTTTGGAAGAAGTGGACACTATAAATGTAAGGCTCCGTGGACACTATAAATGTAAGGCTCTGTGAACACTATGGTAGCCTATTAAGATGTATATAAATGATGAACAAAAGTTCAAAAATACTGCGTGGCACTAATACGGATGAAAGTGTTAAAAACAAAAGGTAGTGAAGTGCCAAAAAGTAGTTTGAAAGACAAACCATACATTTCGGGCTTAGCCCTTCATCAGTGGTATGAAAACGATTTAAAGTTGCGCACGACAACAACCAATGCGTGAGGAAAGACAACGGATGATTTTTAAAAAGGCACACCCAATAATTTGTGCGCGCGCGTGTAAGTCTTAAAAGAAAGAAACGTTAATGTTCAGGCCGCGTGGTCGGGTAGTTCCCATCTTGAAGATAAATCGCATTTCCAAGCGTTTCCGGTGGATGTTATTGCCGGAGCAAAGCTTGATGTATGTCGATCTTGGTTAACAGACTTTATTAACTAGATGTATAGATCTGTCTTGAACATTTAAGAGGTAGTCTTAAAAGCTACCTTTTTTATAGTTCTGGCTGTACTACTTTCAATTCCATTTGTTGTAATATAGTCACTTATAATTAGTTGCTTTTTATTTTATCATTTTAAACCTTTTATTGTAACGTGCCTTAGAGCTTCAGAATTGGGCGTAATAAAAATTAAATAATATGATTATTATTATTATCATCATCATCATCATCATCATCATCACCATTATTATTATTATTATTATTATTATTATTATTATTTACCAAAATAAGATGGTTGTCCGTCTTATGGAAGATTAGAGAGGGACTCGACTCAAATGACTCTTTGGCGAGCTGTCAGCTTAAGATACACGTTTTTAAATTATACCCTTAGTCTCTGCGACATCTTTTGGTCCTTTATAATGGGATTAAGCTTTCTCAATATCTTTCTCTAAAGATAATCGACGAGAGGAAGTTTTGAACAACAAATTATTTATCAGCTACAGCTCAAAAGACTTTTCCTGGGTCAAAGAAAATCTGATCACCCTCCTTGACAAGCATTCGATCCCTTACAGTATTCACACCCGGGACTTCGAGATAGGAAAGCCCATCCTCCAAAACATGGCGGATAGCGTGTATAACAGCCGCCAAGTGCTGATTGTCTTGTCCGACAACTACCTCGCCAGCAACTTTTGCCGCGAAGAGTTGCACATGGCCGTGCAGAGGGGGGAAGACACGGGAGATTCGTCGCTGATTCTTGTGATGATCAACAAGTTCAAGAAAAGTCAATTGCCTAGCGCCCTAAGAAATAAGAAATTGCTGGATTTTGAGAAGCCCAAAGGAAAGCAAGATTGGGAGAAGAAATTGTTGGACGTTGTAGTAGAGGCCAAGTCTCTTAGCGTTTAGTCGGGACAGCTCCCTGATAGGGGCCAAGGGGGTGGGTCATATTTTAGCGGTCACCATGCATGTGCCATTGTCCTTTGGAAGCCCTGCTAACCTTAGTTGGCGCAAAGTGGGGTATAGTCATCGATCTTGTTTGGCAATGATTGAGATTACTTAGGAAACGTTTCCAGTGCAGAGATGCATCACAGTCATTTAAGAATTTTCAAGCTTTTTCAGTTTCTACTAAGGTTGTCGTATTCAAAATAGGCGACTGCATTGTCGTACCTCTGTTGAAAATAAGACGCCATTTGGTCAGCCAGTAGTTGTTACATTGAAATGATTTAGCCTATATTACTACGCGGCATCCGTGAGCGCATTTCTTTCGTTTCCTTTCTATTGATTAAGTAATTTCTCTCGAATCGAGAATCGATTAATGAAAACTGAAGCATCGTTTTACGTGTAACAGAGGGAAGAAAGCAAATTAGGGCCTGGCGAAGGCCAGGTGCGATTAAATATGTTAAGATTAACGCATCATGAAAAAAACTAACGCATTAAAACCAACGACAAACTTATAGGTTTGTCAGAGTTTCCGAGACTCTTCCAGCCTCCAATATCAATGATGTACTTACTAGTCTCCAAAACATGGCTGCAAATTAGTATAAGCGTCACAGAAGTGAAACTAAAGCCTGAAAATAAAAAAAAAATAAAAAAACAAAACAAAACAAAATACTGCACCGCTATCGCAGGGATCGTGAGTTCGAATCCTGTACGTGCAAGCCTGAATTTTTCAGGCATTATTTTCACTACTGCTTAAGTAGTGTTAATAACTGCGACGGTCACTCACATCATTCTTCAATCCTCAGCTCAAATATATGATTTTCATATATTCAGTGTCGGTAATGAGTAAGCATTATTGACTAAGCTAGGGGACCCGTAAGAGTACTGGGGCCTTCGACAAACTTTCTTGTCAGTTGTTGTGGCTGAAGAATTGTTTTGTTCACTTCAGTGATTGTTAAGCCATCAATTAATAACAGTTCAATAGATTCTTTTGTTTATACGGTACTGTAATGCTGGGATATCAGCGTCTTTAATAGACACGCCATTCCATAACCTAACGGCATACTAATAATAATAATAACTTTATTTAAGTTTCAAATCTTTCTAGCCGAACACAGATGCTTCAATATTTGGGGAGACTAAATCAAATCAACTCAAAATAAAGAAGAGTCGAATCAAATATTAGTTTTTGTGGAGAGGGGAAATCCGGAGTACCCGGAGAAAAACCTCTGGGAGCAGAGCAGAGAACCAACAAACTCAACCCACATATGTCGCCGAGTCCGGAAATCGAACCCGGGACACATTGGTGGAAGGCGAGTGCTCTCACCTCTGCGCCAACCCTGCTCCCAGGGAGAATTAGAGATAAAGCTTCTGTGAGTGACTAATGAATCTGCTGGAGCAGGATGGAGCAACGAAACTCTCTTTCGTACAGTATATTAATTTATATGTAGCATTTATTAGCAAAGCTTTAGCAATAAAGTAGAGTGGAAAAATAGAAAAAAATGCTGTCTTTGCTTTCACTGCAACCCATGATTTGCATTAGCGAAGGTCATTGAGTGAGCGAGAAGATGGAAAAGGAGAGTATAGAGAGAATGAGGCCAAAATAACGTCCCCCACTTGAGGCTCCCGTGCGGGAGTCTGCGCTCGTTACTGAGTGGGTGGGACGTCAAAATATCCCACTTCCTGTTCTTTTTGTCTCCGGACTTTCCCCAGTTTTTCCCGTTTCTCCCGCTCCCGTCCCCGATAAATTATTTCTCCCGCCTTCCGCCCTTTTAGATATTTAGCTTCCTACCCTTCCATTTCCGCCTCCCGCATGCCTCCCGCCCTCTTTACTTTAGGGCTCCCACCGCAGCTGTCTTCCCAAACCACTCGTTTAGACCTACGGGATTGGTTAGTATGCACCAAACAATTAAATAACAACGCACTTACGAAGTTCAGTTTTCCATGTTTTCCTGTGCCGGATTTTCCAACAGTTGAAGGCGTTGCTATTTTGACGTTTTCAGGTATTTTAATCAAAAAGATAAAATTTGATATTAGTCATGTCGTGTCAAGTAAAGCATTTTGAGGAATCGTTCAAAGGCCAAGAGGAAACGTTCTCTTGATTCAGTGAGGCGAAATGTTTATTCCTTGTGTGATAGCCTCTAATTTTTCAACCTCAGTCACTTCAATACCATGACTGCAAAAAAACAACTTTATTTGAAAGTTTGAAGAAGGGAAGTATACGGTGTCACGGTGTATAAACATGGAACTTTGCTTCCACATTTGACTGTTGCTTTCTCGAAAATAAGGCGAAGTCCGCGCAAAAAAAGAAGGCTTTGGTTTTTACACGGTGAATTATTCTATTTCTTTCCCGCTTCAGCTCTCGCTTAGCATTATCCTCCTTCAAGCGTCCCTTCTCCGGATTACGGTGCCTGTGGCAGCAGTTTCAAAATGCATGGATCAAACAGTTTCGTCAAGGTAGCATTCTTGTGATAGAACGTGATCCTGTTAAAGTGGTACTATGACGAAAATGGCATCTTTCCTATCTAAGCCATTTTAAAACATAAACAAGTAGCATGTATGAGAAGAAAAATGCTTTTTACTGTTTTCAAATATCTCTTTTCGTTCCAGAGATATTCAAGTTTTTACAATATGCAAATTAGCCAAGCGATGACGTCATACACTCAACCAAATTTTGATCAGATGTGATGAAAAAAGATGTCTCAGCCAATTTGTATCAGAAAGGTTTGATTCTTTGCAGTAAGATTCTACTAAATGTGCTCCACAATACGAGCTTTATAGGTTTGTTACCATGGCAACATACTGGGATCCAGACCTCCCCAATATTAAAGGCTTTTCTGGCCACCTTTAGCGTTCCATTTTGATATTTACTAATGGTGCATCACATGCATGATTCAGCAAGCATATAAATATGGTAGCTCGAGTTCGTGGCCTTATTTAATGTTTTTTAACCTGAAAATCACTAACATATTGAAATCAAGTGGGTGGGGCCTGAAAAAGAGTGAGTTGCCATGGGAACAGAATTTTTTAAAGCCGTAAGTGTTTTTCCGTAGAACTATTAGCCTACCAAGTTTCAATGGTCTGTGCTGCAAATTAACAGAGATAGCTCTATTTATATACTTGATATAATATTGGGTTGAGTGTATGACGTCATCAGTATTCTCATTTGCAAATTTTTTTTCACATTTTTCAAACTTAAATATCTCCGGAACTAATGCAGATATTTGCAAAAGGTAAACGGCATTTTTATTCTTTCATGGACTTGTAGGTGATACACCTAAAATATCAAGGGGTGAAAATTTGATCATAGTACCACTTTTAAAACACATATGTTTCATGTCTATTCTCAGCCTCCTTTCTTCCCATTCAATGTTAGGGCCTGTTCACATGGAGGTGGAGGACCCCAGGCAGGTGAGGCCCCCCACCTAGGTGGGGTTACCACTCTCTCCATACAATCTCTCTTCTTTACTCTATAGTGGGGTACCTCACCGAAGCGAGTTACCCGGTCAGCCAGGCGGGTAACCCGCTTAGCTGGGGTGAGTTTTCTCCATGTGAATGCTGAAGGTGGGGTGGGGTGAGGTTCATCCGGGCAATTATCTCTGAATTCTTCTCCCCAGCGCCCCGGGGTTGCATGTGAACGCTAACTTTTTTGGACCACGGGTAGGTGGGGGACCTCATCTGCCTGGGGTCGCCCACCGCCATGTGAACAGGCCCTTAATGCACATGTCATCGGCTTCCCAGTGGGGTTGACCTCCGGGCCTACCAGGGAGATATGTCGGGGAGCATAAGGAGATGGATGGGATTCTTTGCCCGAGGGTAGGGGAAAATCTTGACATTGTTTTACGATCAAAGATTAGGGGGTGGGGGAATTCACAAGTTTGTAAAGGATGTTTTCTTTTATTTTATTTTTTATTTAGTTAGCTTCGCCAGAGACCTAGCAGGGACACTACAACAGCGTGCGCCAATTACTGTAGGCCCGTAACTGCAAATCCCTCCCCCGTAACCACATTCTAGTAGAGATAGACCACCACACCGGAGACTACGTCCCCTACTCTTTTCGAACAGTACGTGGGTTCTTTAACGTCCCATAGAATCAATTATGAAGAGTTGTGAGACGGGGCCTACGGTTTATCGTCCTTATCCGAGAAGACTAGAAAGTCTAACCATTTGCAGATATCATTACAAGGGCAGCACTTTCTCCCCAATTATTTAAAGACCCTGAGTGTTGGTCCCGCCGGGGTTTGAACCCGCGACCTCCCGCACGGTAGTCCGGTGCTCTACCACTGAGCTAACCGGTCGGCGGTCACAGGGATTTTCAGCTGAGAGACACCTCACCCACGGGGCTTTCTCTTGAGAGATTCCCCGACCCCCGGGGAAATTCGTCATGTTTGCTTGACTGATTTTACAATCCCCCTGGCTAGCCCGAAGGTCGACCCCACGGGGAAGGCGATGAATTGTGCATAATACTGATAAGTTTCAACCCTTTAACGACCGACAACTGTACTTGCATAGGATACGAAGAACGAATAGCCTGTATTATAACACCAACAATGCTATCCATATCATGAGATAAAATCTTTTCCTAGCAACAATCAGTAAAAAAAAATAATAAAACACAAACAGCGGAGACAAACATGGTAAACCAACGCATTTTATGTAGACTTTCACGTTTCGTATGCTAGGCCGAACATACATTTTCAAAAGTGACTGTTACAATTTTTGAAAACTATTTATATATGAAAGCTGAGTTAATCTTTTGTCTCCCGATTGGGTCACAATGATGTGGATCGCGACGTTTCGACCGCTATACTGCTGGTCTTCATCAGGCGATGGTGTCGACTGGCTGCCTATGAGTATAAGAAGCACCGTGGCTGGTGGTGATTGGTGCGTTTCGATCCTCGCTTAGGCTGTTGTTGATTAGAGGATTTCGATCCTTGTCGTTCAGACAAGAAATTGTTCCCTCAGCGGTTCGCTTTGGTACTGATCAGCTGTTGTGTTGTTTGATCTTGGGCATCCACGCTTCAGGAATTTCAATTCCACTGTCCCTGTTAATGTTGTTAGGGTGAAGCCTTATGTGAATAGCCTCTTAAACCCAACGGTTGTACCAATGTGGGTCTCGGTCAATAAATTTAACTTCGTCCTAGAGCGGATAATGTCCGGTCGCGTTGCTATGTTCTGAAACGGCGGAGGATTGGGTTCGAGCAAGCCGTATGTCTCTATCGTGTTCCTTAATCCGTTCATGCATAGACGTTCCCGTCTCTCCAATATAAACCTTACCACATTCGCACGGAATCTTGTAGACTACTCCGTCTTGTTTTACTGGATCGACAATGTCCTTAGGTCTCACTAGGTGTGATCTAAGAGTTGTGTCAGATCTGAAAACAGTCCGTATGCCTTGTTGTTGTAGGCAACGGCGAAGAGCCTCCGATGTGCCTTTGACGTATGGCAGATGGCAGAACCACAGTAGATTTAATTTCGGGTTCAGGTTCTTTAGTGGTTGTTCGTCGCTTGGTTTTCGTAAGATTTTTTACAAACGAAAACGGATCATGAGAGAGAACTTATGGTTTTGTTATGAGGTGTTTTGATCGATCGTACAGGCACTTGACAATACCGCGTTTTACAGATTACAGGTGGTGTGAATCATACACTAGGTACTGGTCAGTGTGTGTAGGCTTTCTGCAAACACTGGTAGAGAGGTATCCATTCGAATAGTTGATGATCAACGTATCAAGGAAGGGAATTGAGTTGTCATTCTCAGTTTCCATTGTGAAACGGATCGTCTGCTGTTGACTATTGAGGTGATGTAAGAACGAGTCAACTTTGTCACGATTTAAGATGGTAAAGGTGTCATCCACATAGCGTTTCCAGATCTTAGGTGTACAGGGCGTCGATGTCAAAGCTTGCTCCTCAAACCCCTCCATGTTGAGGTTAGCTATCACTGCGGATACCGGGCTACCCATGGCTTTTCGTAAATCAGGCTGTTCGTAAATCAGTCCATCATACTGGAAGTATGTGGACCTAAGAACAAAACTCAAGGGGTCTGCAATCTGCGTAGGATTTAGAGTCGTGCGGTTGGCAACAAAACAAAATGCTCGAATGTGATTGGTTCTTAACAGCCTTTATTTGTGTCTTAATTGACTGCTTCAGTAATATCTTCTCGAGGGCGCCGATTTTTAAAATTATAAAATAATTCAATTTTTTTATGAACTTTATCCCAACCAAGAGACTTTCGGTCTCTTATTTTTACGGCAATGTGATACTTAAGAATTCTCTCACGAAGGTCGGGTGGAAGTTTTTGAATCAGCTCTCCAATATGAGGCTCGGCTTGGGCGGGCGGGCCATTGTTTACTCCCGCCCGGGCGGCTGGGCCGTAAAACCCGTTGAGAACTTCTTCCTGCATGCCTGTGTGTACCCAATGCTTCCCTCTCTTTAATAGGGCGAAATTTTTGATGCACGTTTGTGTTATTGGGAGTGTTTCGCAGTAAATAACGTGAAAACAGGTTTAAGTATTAGATGGACACACACATAGAAGATGATACGTTCTGGTGTAATGCGCATTATATAAAACTTTATTTCCTGAATTTAACTCACTCAGTAATATCTTCTCGAGGGCGCCCGAGAGAAGATATTATTGAATTACTTAAATTCAGGTAATAAATCTTATAGAATGCGCTTTGTACCAGAATTATCACCATCTATGTGTGTGTTTGCACCCTTTTTTTTCTTTTCTACGAGCATTTATGTCAAAATAAGTATCGATTTTTTTAGCATAATCAGTACATTATTATTACTTGCTAGACTTGTTTAATTTCTACGCCTTCTCCTTCTTCAAACAAACATTCGCATCGTACTTTGTTTGCCGGCAGTGTTTTTTTTTTTATCCGCTTTGAATTCCTTTATGCTTTCATCTGACGGTAGTTAGAACTCAAGAATGTCTGTCTCACTTTTTTTGCAAAGATTTGCTATGGGAAACCCTTCGTTTTCCCTGCTGCTGCTAAAGTGTTTTGGACACAAATTAAATTGGCCCAAGGAAAGCCATGCGAAGTTGCTCAGTGACAGTGTGCTGCCCCGATTCTAGGCTTAGCCTGGCTAAATATATATATGGCCTTTAGCTTTTCTTTTTTTAATCGCTACATAACAGACTGGAATAGTACTTCATCGAACATTATGCATGCACCTTCTTCAAGCAGTTTTAAGTCCTATCTGTTACGTTATTTGTGTCAATTTTAAATCAGATGTAGCTTGTGAGTGACAAGTAAGTAATTTAATTAGGTTAGCTTTGGGTTGTATTTCAATTTTACTTCTTAATTTTTAGTGTCAATCTCAAATCAGGGGTGACTTTTAAGAGATAAGTATTTGATTAAATTAATTAGGTTAGCTTTGGGCCGCGTTTAAATTTCACCTCTCAGTTTTTAGTATGTTTAATATAAGATAATAATCTTTGTATGAGAATTTATTTTCTTCCAATTATTCTCCAATCATGCACTTTTTTGTATCAATTACTTGTATTCGCATGACAAAGTAACTTAAAATTAAATTTAAAGTAAGCTCTTTCTCATCAATGTACACATCCTTTGGACTTCCTTCTCCTGCATACAGTCTTTCTAAATTAATTTTATTAGTAGCTGGTTACGCCGATCTTGTGGGATGTTTGGATGACATTTGGCATTAATGTTTAATGGGATTTCTGATGTTAGATTAAGTATGTTGTTCAATTTCAAACGCACATGGAGAAATGTGAGACTACTCGTTACCTTTCTTGCAAAATAGAAGATCAAGTAAAGATGGCTAACATGGATTTCCAGCACTTTTGCTTTGATGAAATCCTCATACTACATTGTTAATTACCTTGATACTGGTATCAAACAAATTCCCAATATTTTATTATCAAATTGTTTGGTCTTGCACTTGACCGGCCAGAAGCGCAGCTAGATTTCTCTTTGAAAACACTGTAGGTGCATTGATTGATGAGCTTAATGCTAGCAAGCACAGTTTTTTGTTATAGCGCTAGCCAGCCGGGACCGCGCATGGGGAGAGGCTGGGGGGGGGGGGGGGGGGGTTCTTTAGCCCCCTGGCCCCCCTAGTTGACTCACGCTAACGCGTTCGAGGTGAGCCTCACCCCCCCCCCCCCCCAAGTTGCAACCTTGCTGCACGGGCCTTGATAGTAAGGTCAAGAAGTATCTGATCAAAAGAAATATCTTTGTCTTAATTCATATCATCTTTATATTTTTATTGATCTCTTTGTATCTTTCTTTCATAATTTTTTTTGTGGTATACATATAGCCAGAGGATACACAATTTCTAATTTCCGACTGTCTAATGGGAGGCTGTGGATAATTGAAATTGCATTTATTATGAATTGATGATCTGAACAACTATATAACTGATGTGATACTGATTCAAAGGAGCAATCACCAGGCTTCTCCACCAATATATATCTTGTGGCGGGTTCTTTTTTTTTTTTACACAAAGTATTAAAGATTATTTAAAAAGAAAACGTCCTCAATTTAACAATTCCAAACACAATTTGCAAAGGAATTTTATTACCTTATTCAGTAGAATGCTTGTTTTAGGAGGGGTGGGGGCCCAAATCCGTAAAGGGGGGTTCGTATCTGCTAGCAGTTTGGACTAGGGGGTCAAAATCTGATTCACAAGCAGATCTGGACTGGAGAGTGGAAATCCGCGGGGGTCCAAATCCACTGTGCCACTGGCTCAGATCACCTTTTCATGCTATTTTCTACAGCACTGCATCTGTAGCTTGAGTGAGGTCAGATGGGTGATATGACAAGCAGACTAGATGTAAATGCTGGCCAGTAGAGAAAGAATAGTGAGTGTAAAATGGAAGTCTTCAAATTTGGTCCAGTATGAAATCAAAATGAAGCGAGCCCACGGTCTACCTCTCTGAATTCAAGACGTATTCTCTCAGTCCCTCAAAAGATTCTTTTTATGTCTATCTGGTACAGCCGACCACCGAGCGGGAGGTCGCGGGCTCAAACCCCGGGATCGTTAAATAACTGAGGAGAAAGTGCTGCCTTTGGAATGAAATCTGCAAACTGTTACACTTTCTCGGCCAAGTACGATAAACCGTAGGTCATGTCTACCAACACTTCTTCCTAATAATCTGCGGGACGTTCAACTGTTAAAGAACCCAAACACTGTTCCAAAAGAGTAGGGCCCGTAATCCCCGGTGTAGTGATCTCAGTATTACTGTGTCTGATTTCATCTGTCTTTGACATTCATGTGTGGGTTGGGTGGGTGGGTGAGATCAAATATGGACTGATAGCGGCTGTCAGTGGTGCCTTTCCATGCTGACGTTTGATCTCACTCCACACAAGAATTGTAAACCGCCATGAAATGCTGCATATAAATATATTATCATTTTCATCTCTTGACAAGCCAAAATGCCCTTAAGCTGGGTGACTGCATCAAAATCGGCGTGGGTGATTATGCCCACAGATTATAGCCTGTGCGATCCAGTAGCATGTGTTATTTTAGTTTGGCATCACATGGAGCAATATCTTGATTTGCCACTAACATCTAGACTCCCTTCGGTCGTGAAGAAAAGTGCCAGAGGGAACCTTTTTCGGATTTTTCCAACAGACGTGTAGGTTTTTTACAAGCTTTCTCGGCTTTCTGACGGTATGTGTTTCAGTAATGTACAACGTCTGATTATTGCACTCTAACTTAGTCTTGTGGTATGACCAGGTGTCCGATCATTTCTCTACCACGTATGAATGCTTCCACGATTGCTAGAACAATAAACACAAACCGCCTCAATGGTTTGCGACTGACGTGCAATTTGCCCAAAACCACTGATTCACGTGGAGAACTCACGGCAACATCTTTCACTTTGTCTAATAACATGCTCGTCATAAAAGAATTGTTTTTAGACAAATCTCTCAGAGAAGTATTCCGTTTCTTTCCAAAGAGAACGATGCCCTACACCTATCGCTGAGACACCTTGCCTTTAAGGAAACACTTGAAACGTTATTTCCAGCTCCCAGATAGTTTGCTCGCTTATAAGAAATTCTTTTAACACTTTGATCTTTGTGGATTATTTGGCTTAAAATTTAAGCTGGAAACAGCTCTTATCTCACAATTTAATCGACATTTTCGCCTGTGTAGAGTGAATTGCTATTTTTTTTGTTTTGAGTGTTCACTTCAAAGCTAAATATATAAGATGGCGAAGGCTTTCCGAACAGATATTCCATCCAAGCGAGTCTTTTGTTTTCGTGCTTCTAGATATAAATTTCACACTCTAACCACTAAGTCGTGTCGTGGGGATTCTTTATGAAAGAGGGCGTGTTCCGGGCAGAGATGCAAGTTCTGCTTTTTAGGCGTGATTTTTACAAACCATTTACATCAATAAAAATGAAAGGAAATCAAAATGGATTTGAGATCTTGTTGAGTTGAGATCTTGTTGAGTACAGCGTCTTTTCTTTTTTAATTTAATTCATTACCACGGGAGGTGAAGCACAATATCTTAGTTCGATAAGGGACTGGTATTTGACAGCGTGTGCGACACGCCAAAAACCAAACTCAGCTGGGCTGAATATCCCTCCTTCGTACATCTTTGAGATCTTAAGCACCCATCCAGGTTAAATCTAAACCCAATTTACAGCCCATAATATCACAAAATAAATTGATTTAGAAATGATAACAGACTTATCTCCCACGCAGTTATTTTGACCCTCAAAGGCGACCCTGTGGAGGCTTATAAATTCAGAGGAAGTTTAAGTAAGACTGACACAACAGGCTAAGCATTCTGTTTGGACCACACTCTGCTCAGTTATTATCTCTTCGCAAGACGCGACAATGAACTCATCGAGGAGCAGGGAAATCTGCTTTATGATCGCCCTTTATCTTTTCCCAGTTATATTTTGCTATCTAACAGGTAAATACATGTGATGTGATATTTTGTTCTTAAAAGGCAGAGACCCCACTGTCTTAAGATATTTCATAGGTAGTTGGATGATGTATTTTTGAGCTCAGTAAAGCTCAAAAATGAGCTATGTTTTGTTCCAAATCTGCGATCATTTCAATTCGGCCGTTGCACTTAAGAACTTCAAAAAGACTTGGCTAACTTCACAAACATGTACAGCCATCGACTGCTCATTTCAACTGTCGCCCATCATTTTTTGTTAGGAAGAGGGCGTGGGGCAAGTTATTTGACAAGGAATTTTTGTGCTGCGGTGCAAAAACATGTGAGCGCTCAACAGTAGCAAGTTTTATCTTATGCACGTAAAATTGGGCTGTCAATAACACATCAAAATTCAGTACTGCAAGATAAAGTACTTCAAAATTAGGCAAAATTGCTAAAGTCAAGACATGTCGAGCTCGAGGTGACAGCTTTCCAGAACTTGCATTGATAACTTCAGGTATTATTAATTCGCCTGACGAATAATATGTTGGGGGTGGGGGGGGGTTACTCCCTATAATGGCCTATACGGAGAGGCTCCTCCCCCAAAGGGGTACCTTTTTCACGCTCCAGGTATATGAACAGGTAGGGATTTCACGAGTCCAAGTAAATGAAAGGGTAGGGAAATTTGTCATTTAGATATTTAAAAGGGCCTTTCATTAAAATATTTCGAACACACATATCTTACGACTGTATTGTTTAAATTTATTGAACACTACATGGAAATGACATGAAGACTTGTGAAAGGGGTACTGTTTTCCAAAGGAAGGAATACTAAAGGGGTACCTTTTCTATCAAAAAATGGTATATAAAAGGGTAAGGGGTCGGATCTAGGGGCCTGGGGAACAGTTCTCGAATACTTTATCATGGTGAGAGTAGAATGAGGAGAGTGGCTTAGAAATGTGAAGTGTCACCAGCAGCTGTAGCAACAACAATAAACTTGTTTAAAAGTTAAATTTCATTGCAGGACTATATTTACCATGTAAATATTGTTTTATCTTAGACTGCCGGGGTTAAAAAGAAAAAATTGTTTATTAATTCTTCAACACTCTGGTGAGAGCAGAATAATGCCGAGAGGCTAATTACGTGTGGGATTCGTGAAAGTATTAGAGAGTAATTATCACGTACTTGGCGGAACTCATTTTTCACATCCCAATTAATCGATATTTTATTCTAATTCCACCTTTGTTACTCACAAAAGAAATCAGGAACACCCGGCCTCTCCAAAGTCATTGCTTAAGTCAACTGGAATAATAATAATCTGGAATAATAATAATCAACAGAGTCTCAAAAGAACATACCAGAAGTGTCTTAGGGAAGTTTATCTCGTGTTCATCAACGTACGTCCATTCTCGGCCACCCGTAATAGACGACAAAATGTAGTGGTCGTGCAGTGAGCCACTCTTTGGTAACAAAACTTGACCACCTTTTGAGGAGCTCTCGTTGCTGCACGAACATACTTTCAAAGTTACGCTAAAACAACACGACAAGCCCCTTTTTCACTGGAAGTTGCTTTGTTTATTTAATTGGTCGTGTAGATATATTGAGAGAGTCCTTACTAAACAATGTCTGGAGTTAACAATAACACTTAACAATGTCTGGAGTTATCCCATTGTCTGCAGAGTCTTGGTTCCTTATTGCTTAGGCGAGTATATAAGGCGGTCATTTGGAGCCCAACACTATAAAGGAAAACATTTCCACCACGCATCGCGTTTCAAAGGGCTTTACAGTAGAAGTCACTGTCTTTTGTAAGTACTGTCCGGGTGTCTAAACTCTTTCTTATCTATACATAAACCTAAACTAAAGGTTATGTCAGTTTTTGTTGATTATAGCCTTAAAACGTTCTTTTGGTTTTTCAAAAAGGAGCCATGTGCATAAATCAGAATCCATAATCGTATCCCTGGTCTCAGAGGAAAATACAAATTTTAGGCCCTCTTAAAATAAAGGGTAATGAGAACTGTAGAGTAATGGTAGTGGTAATGGATTTATATACCGCACATATCACATAGTTTCATGGTGGTTGATAATTCTTCTCTAGGGTTGAGATCGGACGTCAGCCTGTAAAGACTGTTCTGGCAGCCGCTATCAGGCCATATTTGATCTCACCCATCCACCCAACTCACACACAAATCTCAAAGACAGATGAAACAGGGGAGTAGTATAGTGTTTGGGGTACCAGATCAAAAATGGGGTGTTTTAGCAAAATGATCTCGTATTCTGGAATATATAGTTATTTAATTTGATGGAATATATAGTTATTTAATTTGATGGAATATATAGTTATTTCATTTGATGGAATATATAGTTGTTCAATCTGATGGAACCAAGGTCAACACACTTTTGAATTTATGGTTCAATCTGATGGAATCTATAGTTTATTAAAATGCGTGACTTTCTCGGAAAAATCACCAAGCGTGACATTCTCGGAAAAACAGGAAATGAGTCATCGCCTATAGCTGCAGAAAAAAATAGCAAAACTGGTGGCCACCAGAACCTCTCATGAGGGACTTAATTTGGAATTTGAATCACCACCCGTCCCTCATGAGAGGTTTTTTTGTTTTGTTTTTTTTTTTTGAATTCCCACCACCACACCACCAGAGCACTATCATTTATGTTCCCACCACCACTCCGCTCTGGCCCTATCAGACCCTCTTGAGGCCAAGTATTTGTTTATTTGTTTTTTTTTCACCCTCCGGCTTGAGATTGAACCGGCACTTCTGAGAAGCCGAAGCTTCACTATAGCTCTACCCAACAAACCGACACCATCTCAGGGTGATTTTTTCATTTTTTATTTTTCATTTTTCATTTTTTATTTTTTATTTTTATTTTTTCAACCCATGGAATAACGGCGGGGGTTTTTCGTTATTCCACGGGGTGGCTTGTATACATTTCGCTAACGAAAGGCCCCCGCTTTTTCCAATCGTTAGATACTATGTATACAAGCCACACTTTATCTGTGTGAAACAACCCTTATATTTTCGTTTGTATTTTCATTTTTATGCTTGTGGTACATAAATGAAATTTACAAAGATAAAAAATAATACGCATGTGTAAAAATCGAAAAATCTGACGTAGTTTGATGACTCATTCGAAAGGGAAACCCCCAAAAATGCTAATTCTTCGGGCAAAGGGTCAGAAAGAGGGCAGTATTTTAAAACTCACAATACTATCCTGAACTAGGCAAATCATATGGCGTGACGTCAACAGCTAGATTTCATAATGTCCATACGCATAGCTTGTCACGCCATTATCATGAATATACCGCTTGTCGTCAAAGCAGCTGAGTGATACTTTATTTATCTCATAACTTCCAAGTTGATGGTTCTGACTTCTGATTGTTTTCATTCTATGATGCATCTGTTTATTATCAAATAGTGTCTCTTTATAATTTTCATGTTTGATGTTATTCTTAATAATATTCTTCCTAATACCTTTTGCTGTTTTTCTCCTTTCTGATCATCTTTAATATAGCTATACATCTTCGATCTCAGACCTACGAATTCACATATTGGGACTCCAGCAGCCTCATCTTTCATCTTACCAATCACTTTTTTATTCGACTTATCGAAATATGGCGAGCTTTCAGGATAGTCACTGTTATCGAATTTATCTTTATCATTCCAGAAATTCCTATATACATCTTGGGTTTCAATTTCATAGGTCAGTGAGTCTGTGTCTGTGAATAATAATTTTGCTTCATCTCCATATTTCTCTTTGATGTAGTTGTAATGGAAATCGTACATCAGTGTCTTGCTAAGGTCTAGAATACACATCCCCACGTATTCTGGCCGGTTTAAAGTAAGTGTTTCTTTTATCTTATGAACAGCTACTAGATTTTCATTGAAGATTTTACTGCTGACATAAGTGGGTTTACTAGCTAATTTCAATAGCTTCTTCCCATCAGTCACCAATCTGACGTCTACTCGCTTTCTGAGGTTTTCCATCGTTTTGCCAAATACACTGTTATTCATCAGCTTGAAAAAGTCTTTCTCAAAGGCATTTTTTGCGCTAGTTCTTTTCTGAGTGTTGAAGTCGATGTACTGTCTGAGCCACGCGGACTGATTGAACTCTAATACTCGATGGACTTTAGTTATTTTCAAACCGAGATCAGTATATAATTGGAGGTTCCTGTAATGGAGCACGTATTTTTCTTTGTTGCTTAATGTTGGTATCAGTTTATGTACCAGACCAGTTGATATTTTATATTTCTTCGCTGTGTTTTTACAATAATCTGATAGCATGTCCCCTGTCACTTTAATCTTTTCCGGCCCAAGTGGATAGTCATTATGTAGATCATGTAACTCTTGGGGGTATTTAAGGTCAACTTCAAGTATCAAACCTTTGTTGCTGTCTTCTTTATACTTAGCCAGGTCTAAATTATTGATCTGTTTTTGTGTCAACCATTTGAAACCACCGGTTGGTAAATATTGACTCATAGCCCAACCATACAAATTATTAGCATCAAGATACATGATGTACTTCGAGGGCGCCTTCTCGTCATACTCTTTCATGTATTTATTATTTGCTTTTCCGTATCTGTTGGCTATATAACTGATACCACCACGTAGGCCCTTCTCAATGAACTGGAACATATCAATGTCTGTCATCAATTCTAATTTTATGTCAGTCATTTTAAGCATGGCGTCCCAAGATAAACCGGGAGATGTAAAATAGTGACACGGGTCCAGTTTATAGTACTCAAGGCATGTTTTTCTGAAGTTTTCAAATACATCAGCCAGTAGGAGTACATCTGTTTTAAGGTACAGGTCATGATAATCACCCATGTTTTTCAAAGAGAATGCTTTCCAAACAGTCTGAGCATGCGTATAGTCTTCATCTGATATATGCTCATCACTCAGTATGCTATAGAATTCTTCTTTTGAGGGCAGCTTCTGATTGAATTGATCGAAACTGTCCATGTAGTCGTAAGGATAAACACCTTTCTGTGCCATCAGATTAAGATCCTTTCCCTTGAACTCTTGTGAGGTGTATTTTAAGGCTTCTTTTGGTAGATTGCCTACAAGTTTTTCCAAACTGGAGCTCATGAACTGGAAACTATCAATGAAGGTCAAGTGGTTGCCAAGCATGAAAGCCATATACTTCTCCATGTTATTTGGGATAGCATTGATGTTCATTTGACAGTCTTCACCTTTCTTGTTTTTGTAAGTGTGCTTCTTAACAATGGCTATCATAGCCTCTCAGATTGTGGAATATAACAGGTATTTTTATTTCTTCTGGGTTCACTCTGAGTTTCAGATTACAATCTTGGTGAGCAGAACCTATGTATTTACCAGTGATGTGACAATGATCTCGAACTCGGATATCTTTGTCAGTGTATTTTTTATCACAAATGTGACAAACTTTGACTTTTTGGAATTTCTCTTCACCATCTTTAGTCATTTTCAATGGTTTGTTAAAATTTTTTTTCACAACATTCTTGCAATATTATACCTCCTCCAGCATAGCTTTCATGAATTTGTACATAGCCTTTTCACCCCTGTATATTACTGCTGGTTTGCTGTATTTATCATCATAACAACAAACTACTTTATAGCCGTGGCCACAGTCAGTATGCTTCTGATAGGCTTCAGTGTATGATTTATCATTGTTGGGTTGACAACCGTGTATTTTTTCAGTGATGGCCTCAAAATCAGCATAGATCACAAATGGTACCTGCTGTTGTTTATGAAAGTTGTTGAATTTCAGTATGTTGTTATCTTTGTTTGGCATTTTTATTGCCTGTGTGCCATTTACTTGCATGCAGTTGCCCTTGTGATCATTCAGAACCCTTTCAGAGCTGAAACACTGTAAGCAATGCATACAAAAGTGTTTTCTTTCTTTGTGCTTTGTTTGATTGTACATGAACTTATTGAAATCTTTGATTAGCACATAATGCTTGTTTTCATTTTCAGTTATTAGAAGCAGATTCAAGCAGTCTGCATATTTCTCTTTTGATACATATATTGGATAAGGTTGTTTCTCCTCATAACCGAATACATTGATATTGATCTCATTTTGTTTTTCAATCTTATTGTAATGTTTGGTAGTCACTGGAAATTCAATCCCTGTATAATCTAATGTATTGACAAATTTTCTGTCAGTCTTCTTTATTCTCTGTGGGTATTTCTCTTGTGGGTTCAGGTGTCTGATGTGGCACCACATGAAGCACAGATCATCATCATTCTTTATGTTAATCAAACCCTTTGCACTGTTTCTGAGTTCATTCGGTAGTTTAATGTATGAGGAGCCCATCATAGGTCGATATTTCACAACATTAAGATAATGACTATCAACTGAATCAACAGTCCAACCTGAACCTTCAGATACCCAAACTGCAATCTTATTCATTATTTGGTCTTTTGACAACTTTAGTGATTCAGTTACTTCCAGATTATTCACAATTGTTTGAGCTACACTGTTGAAATATGCGGTTTTAAACTCTAATTGTCCATCAGTCATTTTTACAAATGTTACCTTTAGCGTTTCAACGAATTTCAGTCCTTTCATTTCATTCAACGATTTTATAATATTATATGCAACAGCCTTTCTTGTGTTTTGCAGTTGCGCAAGCGGGTCTTTGTTATTTTTTATACTGATTTCAAAAGACTCAGTGAAACCTTTCAGAGCTTTCTCTGTTTGCTCTATTTTTGTTCTGGGTGCAGGCGTTGGTTTCTGAATCACCTGTTTGGTTCTGGGGGCTGGGATCGGTCTCTTTTTCAATTGTTCTATTTCTTCCAACCATTCTTTTGGTGGAGCTGGTAATCTTTTCCTCTCAAAATAATCAACCAATTCTTTCACAGTTGGTCTTTTCGTCCTTGGGGCGGGAATTGGTCTTGTTCTTGGTTTAGGTACAGGTTTTGTGTCATCAACTATAATAACTTTAGGCTTTTTCTGCTGCTTCAACAGCAATTCGATTAGCTTGGATTTGCTCAATTTTTTGAGACTTTTCTTGTCCATATTACTACTAGTTTCGATAATTTTTTCCATTTATAATATATCTATAGTTATTATTTCTTTAAAACATTTCCGTCTGCGTTTAAATATGGTTGAGAATTCAATTGATCCAATTACTGGATCCTTTTGAATTGTAATTATTGAAGAATATTTTTTTGATGTTTTTTTGTTTTAATATGACAAGATTTCCCTGCCATTGTGTAGTTACGTCCTGTCTTACATATGTTACAGAACCATTCTTTATTTAGCATATAGGTAGTCTTGTGTTTTTTTCTTTCCTCATCACTGAGAACTCTAGGCCTTCCCCGACCTCTCTTAACATTTTGATTCTCCATATATAATCTATATATTTTTATTTTTATATCAATTTAATTTTCTTTTAAATCTTTCCTTCGTGATAAGTATAATTTGCTTTCTTCCAAGTGTTTGGTTATTTCATAAATAAGGTCTTCGAAACAATTGCTCATGATGTACTTACACTTATTTTTCTCATACATTTGCTTCATACTTTTTTGTTTATCTGACACTTGATACACACCAGTTGGACTTTTGAATTCAAGACATAGAGCATTGTATTTTCTAGTGGGATTCAACAGCATTAAATCACACTGACCAGCCATATATCCTTTGTTATAACTTCTGATTCTCATATTTGAGCTTATTTGATTTTCACCTAGACCGACAATCATTAAAGCATCTTCATATTTTTTTCTGATGAATGATACAATCTTGCAGTGCAGATCATTTTCACTTTCAATCATCAGCATGTTATTACTTCTATCATTGAACTGTTTGTAATATCCCTGTTTTCTGATTGATGGTAATACTTTTGATGTAACCCAATGTTTGAATTTTACAGCTTCTTGTTTTTTAGAGGACAGTATTAGTGAATAAAATCCTGATTCATTTATGAAGAAACATTTGAAAGTTTTTTCGGGGTCTCAGCACGAGGGACCATTTTTGTCCCCCGTGAATCAGTGGCCTCAGCACGAGGGACCATTTTTGTCCCCCGTGAATTTATGCTGATTTTGTGGTCTCTTAAGATTTTATCATCCGATACAACATAATCTCTGATTGCTCTTTGTGGATTTTTATAGTCAAGAATTTTAGCAATGTCTCTTCCTCTGAACCATATTTCATTTTTATCATCAAGATAGCGATCTACTGATACATCTAATTCTTTATTATCGTAGGAATATTTTTGCATTTGTATATTATATTATAATAATTTATTTTTTAATTCATTTTCGACCTATGTTTAAATATAGTCAGGAATAATAATATTCTTGGCTACATATAATAGCAAATAACAGATATACTGTAGGTCTCCTTCACATATATGTTAGATAATTTTCTCTTAAAACAATTTCATATGTCTTTTAAATCCGTGAACGGTATCCAACTGTTAAATTCGTCACTGTAACCCTTCCACTTCACCAAAGCTTGTTTTTTCTTATAGTCTCTGCGAATGACTTTATCAATACGGAATACATCCTGTCTGGCTTTCAATAATTCAGCTTCATAAAAACTCCCTTCAATATCTTCTTCTCTGAGATCTTTTAGTTTGTAAGTGATTAGTGTATTGGATTTTATCAACTGTAAACACTTCTTCAGTCCAATTTGGTGTATAGCCCTTGTCGAACACATTCCGTTTATACTTAGATATTCGGACCTTGTCACCTATTTTGAATTTCGGTTTCTGTTTTAATGTTTTCATATCACCATACAAATTGAAGTAAACAGTTCCTTCATTCCTCTTATCAGATGCTTCAACGGGTGTCATCTTTGTGCTTGAATGTTTGGTATTATTATACTGTTTCACTAATTTTGGTAACATGTCTAAATACTGTGTATTACCTTGAACAGTGAACTGTTTCCACATTTTGGACTTGATTGTCCTATTCCATCTTTCAACTACTGATGACTTCTCTTCATTCTCAGTTGAGTACATCTGTACACTATGTTTCTCTAGCAAGTCCTTCAAGTGTTTGTTGTAAGACTCTTTTTCCTTGTCAACCCATAAATACTGTGGTTTTCTGCCTTCCTTGAATATTGTTTTGAATGCTTCAGTGACAGATTCACCTTTCTTATCCTTCAATGGGACAATCCAACCATATTTGCTGAAGACATCAATAACCATAAGAAGATATCGATAACCTTTATTCCATTTACTGAACTGTTGCATTTCAACTAGATCACTTGCCCATATTTCATCAATTTTATTTACAATCACACGCCGCCGAGTGAAATTTCGTTTTATGGGTGCATGTAATTCATCAGCTAGTTTTTCTTGCCAGTTTTCTTCACTCGACGGCTTTTTCCGTTTTTTGAAATGCCGAGACCAAGTTTCTGTTTTTTGTCAATTAAGAATCTGGCTGTTTGACCCCATTTTGGCATCTCACCATATGGTATTTGATCTAGTGACTCGACCATTGTTCTATTACAATCGCCTTTATTTTTTCCCATATCATAACAAATATCGTGGTAAGCTGCTATTTCATCTACTTTATTGTAAGGCTGTACTTTCCACTTTAACACTTCTCCAGTATTTGGATCATACTCTAACTGTTTATCGAGGGGATTATAAGGTCCCATGTATTTATACTTACTTGGAGTCCAACCTGCTTTTGGTTTTGGTATTTTTCCAATTAATTTATGAATGTCAATAGCACCGCCATAATCTAATCCTTTGATATCTGTTTTGTAACGAATATTTGGTCTCACTTTTGTTGAGAGTTGTTTTAAAGCTTCTGGCCCAACCTTTGTGATTGCAGGCTTTGCGAGGGAAAGTCCTTTGTCAATTAATTTCTTTTGCAGCTTTGGATTTCTCATTGCTTCTGATGCATAATATCTTCCCACTTCTAAACCTTTCTTCGCTAAATAAGGCATATCTGCGGCCGAATCTAGTATGCCCGCCCCTTCAGACGGGCTAATTAGTTTCCCCGATTTCTGACAAATTTAGTCTTTGTGATTCCACATTCAGCACAAGTACATTTCATCACCGTTCGACCATTTTTAGTCTTCTGATATCTTTCACTTCCTGGTACACATTCAGTGACCTTCTTCTGTTTCACACAATATGATTTTACCATTATACCATTAAGTTAGATATTTTTAAAGTAGTCTATGATGAATCTGTGATTGACACTTGTGTCTGTGGGATCAAAATCAGCATTATGTATTGTGTTCAGAATCGATCTGCCTTTTTGTCTCTCGAGAAGATAGTACAAACACCAATATCCACACAAGACTGAATCCCTTTCTTGTATCTCATCACCAGAGTATTCAAGTTGTTTTCCTCTTGTAGCCATGTATTTCTGTACTTCTGTTGGCATCATTAAACCAAATGAGTCAAAGTATTCACAGTATCTATCACCAATTCGATAACAAACCCAGTGAGTACCAGGTCCAATCTGACTGTCGAGATTGACTATCCCACATTCATTGTTTCTCATCAGGTTTGGCAGATTGTCTCTTGAAAATACTCCTCTAAAATGTTTTATTCCAAGTTGTTTAACCCAATTGATTAAATCAAAGTTGGATAAGGTTTTGTTTACAAAATGGTTCCTAGTATGGGGATTGAATTGAATGGACTGTTTTTGCCCAGTAGAAGTCCTTTTTCTTTGGTTTTTCTTTTTTTTCCATTCCCATGCCTATTGGGTTATCCCATGTACCAAAAACAGGAGGGGATTGCCATGGAATCATAGCATGTTTCCCACCTCTTTCAATATGCAAACCTTTTCCAGTTAATTTTCTAATTGCTTCTATGGCCAAAGGAATTCCAATACTCGCCAGTATTGTTCCAATACCCTTTCCAGTCTGCGCTTTTGTTGGTTTGATAACAACGTCTCCACCATACTGCATTTTTTGAATAATATCTGCCACCTGTCTCGTATTCAATAAATTTCCTACATTCAATAATTGACCAAGATTGGCATTAGGAATAAGAAATCCTCCACTTTTTTTCTTCCCAAATAGTTTATCAACACCGAGACTTGCTAATGAAGAAAGAGCACCTGTAGCCAATGCTGGAGCCGCTTTAGCTACTGCTTTACCTGCATAAGGCAATAGTCTTGTTCCAAGTGAAAAAAGACTGGACCAAAGAGAGCCTCCTTCTACAACTGCTTTTCTGATTTGATTTTTTGATATCTTGATGTCTGAACCTTTTCCTGATCTACTTGATTTAATCAGTTTGTTGATTTGTCTTTTGGTCAACATCAGTTGATCATTACCTGTTAATTCATTATGCGATAACCTTATTGTTACAGGTGAATTTGTTGCATAAGCTTTTGCTAGCTTTTGTTTCTGACTTTTTGATAGTCTCACACCATGTGGATGATAAGTAGTCATATAATATATGTTTATACTAAATTGTATTTAATACAAACAATCATTTAATTTAATTATTTAATTTATTTAATTTATTTAATTTATTTAATTATTTATTTAATTTATTTAATTTAATTATTTAATTTACATAGATCTCAGAATTAATTTTCCATCAGTCTTTCTAATCTCAATATCCTGCTCATAGAGTACCAATGCATACACACTATAATCATGATCTGCTGTAGCACTTAAAGTGTATTTGAAAGTCAGTTTTGTCATTCCATCTTTAATATCCTGTTTCTGTTTTGTCAGATCGAAATAAACAAAAGGGAATATTGTACCGAAGTTGCCCCTGTTAAGAAGGGTACTTTCACTGAAATCATTTACAGCTTGAACATATTTCAAAACATCTCTAAATACTCTTGTCGGTTCTGTTGATGGTTTATAATGAACCTCTGGATAATCATTACCATTGCCAACTTCAAGATAACAATCAGTCAAAGTTTTGTCATTACCAACAGCAAAAGTGTTATAGAGAAATTTATTGGCTGTCTGAGATGCATCACTTGCATCATTGATGATGAATACAAATACATGCCTGGGTTTGTTTATTCCTGTGGAAATACGGAAATTGGCTGTCTGCTGTCTTGTTGAATTGCCTCTCTCAACCATTTCTCTCATGTAAGTCCACTTTCTGTTGTCAAGATACTTGCTCATGTACAAAGACTTTCCCGTATAATTAAAAATAATACGAGGAACAATTAGCTGGAATTTAGTTAGTACCACACGACATTCATCAGTAGCTTGCCAAATCATATTGTCATCACTTTCAAGTGTCAGGTTCAACTCTATTTTTGAGTTAGGCATAAGTTCATCCCAAAAGCTCTTGAAAAAACCGTATCTGTTCAATGCTATCTCTGCATTTACTTCACCACCACCATCAAGTAAAGCTTTACGATCTGAGAATCCTTTGTTATAAGCAGCTTGTGCCACTCTGTTTTCAGCACCTTTGCTGGTGTCAAGATAGAAGAACTCATTGGTTCCCTGACTTACAGCATAACCCTGTGAATACTCAAGCAATGACTTAATATTTGTGGCTTGGTTTGCATCACGGCATTCATAAACATCAACGCCATTCATTTTTACATTAATGGTGTTAATAAGAGCGTGAACTGAATTAACAATACCATTTCGATCTGCAGCAGCAACATTACCTCCATCAGCAAGCTTATTTTCTTTGAAAATAACATTAAAACGGGCATTATACCAGTCAAATGGTGTAGTCTCTCCACTGTTATCAACAACGAAACGGTAACCTGTTTTCCTCTGATGAGCATTGTTTGCTACTACAGTATTAAGTGCTGTCTCTAGTTCGAACACTACATCTTCATATCTTTCGATATATTTTGAGTCACGATAGTTTGACATATATTATTGTGTTAGATAAAAGTTATTTTATTTTACGTGGTCGACCTCTCTTTCTTTTGATTAAACCACCAGTCTGGCTCACACTCTCAGTTCCACTCTTGTTTCCACTTTTTCTCTTTTTCAAAAGTTCTATGGTTTTGTCACCAGCTTCTTTGCCAGCATGTTCACCAATTGTTGTGGCTGCTTTTTTTCCAGCTGTTTTGATCATATCAGTCACAATACCTTCACCATGTTGTTCATATTTTTTAAACTCAAACCGTTGCATATACTATTAGGTTTTATAATTCTGTCCCTCTCAAGAATAACTCAATATACCAATCTATCCCATTTAAATCGACTGGAGCTCTAGAAGAGTCTGCGACATAAAAGCGCATTGAGCTGATTGAATGTGTTGAGACAGGATTCCATGAAAGAAAACGAGGTTTGTAAGTGAAAGGTAAACTTCTAACGAGATCTGTGACTGGAATAACTGCGATTGTATTTGTGCTATTTCCATCAACAATGCTATCTATCACCATATCACAATTGATATAAATTTCATCTACTCCTCTTGTAATATCAGGTAGATTTGTTCCATATTCTGTGGCTGAAACTAATTTTGAATCGAAACCGATAAGTTTTCTGAAATCAAGATTTCTCAGATCCACTCGATAGTTTTCATCAAGTTCAATCAAAATGCGATATGTTGACAAAACGAAATACATGTTAATACCATACAGGAATTTTGATTTGTCTGTTTCAGATGGATTCAGTACATGGCTATTTTTACTCATATACTCATGAATGTAACTATTGATATTGTCGTATGAATAGATCCCGTCAACGAATGTTATTGTTTCCCAGTTTACACCTTTGTCGTGGCTATATTTCATTTGATTATTCCCAAAAGATTCTCTGATATTGTGCCAACTGTATGTCATATTGACAATATTCACGGCCATCTCATATTTCAAATCATTCGTTAATTTAAGAGGTGTATTGAATCTTTTTTCAAAATCATGACTCTTACTAACACCAATTTTGTCTCTGTTTTTACTGTTGAATCGTAATGAAATTTCTGTCATATACTTTTACATTAGATATTTCATCATTATTTTATTCAACTCACCGGTTTTCAGGATTCCCAGTATGTTCAATGTATGCAATATTTTTGTGAATTCATTTTGAAAATTTTTGCTGTTGTTGCCGGCTGAAATAGATCCACCAAGCAACTGCAGTCTTGAAAGCATGTCACCCAAAAATGCATCCCTTGAACCCATTCCTTTCCCTTTTTTGTATTTGTAAGAAGCTAATACATCTGAAATCGTATCTCTATATTTCTTCAAAGTTTGTATTTATCTTTTATGAGATTCATTTTCTTCTGGAGTTAATGATTTTTTTTTCTTCTTCCCATATCCTTGGCTTTTTCTGCAGCTTTCTCCCTTTCTTCAAGAAGTTTTTGTGGGGCGACTTGAGTTAATTCGGATGGTTTCAAAAGATTGTGATTTCTTAATATGATTCTATCATCTCTATCGAAATTGTTATCGATCGCTAATATGTTGTGTGTCAAAACCTCTTCTTCAGGTCCTTCAACTGCTAAAGGAAGTTCCTGACCAAATACAATTGCTCTGCGATTAGCTTCAATAACATCATCAAGTCCTTGTGTTAAAGCCTGTTGATTTTTTTTCAACTGTTCAATGACTTCATCCTGTTTTTTGTCGACACTTTCTTTTACACTCTTCTGGACATCAATAGAGGGTTTCAGCAATTCTGATGTTGTATCATATGCATCCTTTTTTCTGTATTCATAAGTCTTGATAACATCACGAACTTCTCTTGTTTTGTTTCCAGCTTCAATTCCACTTTTAAGAAGCCTTTTTATTCGTTCTATATCCATATACAATTGTGTTAGACTAATCTAAACTATTAACATATGGAAATCCCTAATTATGATATTCAGGGTTCAAAGAATTCATTCAGACAGTTGTATCCGTATATACCAAAAGACACTTTCAGGATGCTGCTGGCTGGTAATTCAGGATCTGGAAAGACAACACTGTTTATGCATCTGATTATGGAACCATTGGTTTATTATGATCAGATACATCTTTATGCAAAAAATTTGGATCAAGACAAGTATCAATATCTGCGGAAAGTAATGGATGAAATAAGCAGTCACATTGGATATCCTGCCTTGGTTTGCAGTCAAGAAGAGATATTGCCAGTTGAACAAATAAAAGACACAGATTTGCAGCGATTGGTTGTTTTTGATGATTTTGTCACTGACAAGAAACAAGATGAGATAATCAGCTATTTCATTCAGGGAAGACACAAGAACTGTTCAGTCATATATCTAACACAATCATTCTATGGCTGTCCAAAATCAATCAGACTCAATTGCAGTCACTTCTGCATTTATGATTTCCCATCCTCAAGAGAAAGGAACTTGATTGCACAAGAACTTGGAATAGACAAGAAGAAATACATTGAAGCCACCAAGAAACCTTATTCCTTCTGTTATGTTGACAAGCCAATGAAAACAATCAAGAGGAATTTTTATGGTGCAGTTTAATCTAATCTAATATTATATGGCAACATACAATCCTTGTCCAAATACATATGAAATGATTCCTACAAAAGGTAAAAAAAATAACAATGACAACAATGGCAACAATGGCAACAATGACAACAATGACAACAATGACAACAATGACAACAATGGTAATTGATAGAACAAACTTTCTGTGTTATCTAATCTAATATTATATGGGAGTTTTTAATTCTCCACAAAATCAAGATAAAACAAAAACTGGTGAAAGAGGTCCAGCAGGTCCAATTGGTCCCAAAGGTGAAAAAGGTGATAGAGGTCCAAAAGGTAATACAGGTGCAATTGGTCCACAAGGAGCTACTGGAGCTGTTGGTCCCAGAGGTGATGGATTCAAATTAACACAAGATGGTAATTATGACATTGAAAACAAAAAAATTAGTAATGTAGCAGACCCAATTTCTAACAAAGATGCTGTTAATATGAGATACGTCAACGATGCTGTTTTATCAATTGAAGGAACACGTGTTAATCCATTTAAATTTCTTCTTGAAGATATATCAAAAACAACTATTCTTAGAAATGCGAATAATCTGCAATTAGAAGACTATGATAAAAGCCCATACAATATCAATAAAAAAATCATTGTCTTTTGTGATTCCTGCTGCTGGTCTTACAACTGTTCTTCGTTTTAATCTGACACAATTGGAAGTTTCAAAGTACACTTAAGTTGTTGAGTTTTTTACAGATGGTAATCCAAATAATGCAACAGTTGATGATGACACGTTGTCATCAAATTTAATTGAAAGAAAAGATTCGATAAAAAGAGCCTTTCCAAAGACTCATCTTGTTGATGGTTATCTCAAGAGAATATTCTTCCTTGAAAAAACAAGTCATGGTTCCACATCAATGGAGTTATTGTTGATTTCACCATATTCACAAAATAATAAAAAACATTATGTTATAGTTTATGGTGTTTATGGATTTTCTAATATCATTTTATCACATATTCATGACCCAGCTTTTGAAATAGAAGAAGGAAGAATTGTATTTGATCGTGAGCTTAAAATGAGTTTTTATAGAATAGTCAATGTTGCACGCCCTATACTTCCACAAGACTGTGCAAATAGAAAATACGTTGATGATGCTGTAATAGGTAAAGCGGATAAAACATATGTTAATTCTGACTTTGTGAAAAAAGATGGAAGCGTTGCAATGACTGGTGATCTTGACATGAGCAACAATAAAATAACAAATATACCATTCCCTAGCTTATCATCTCCAGTTAGTAGTTATGATGCGGTGAATTTTGGTTTTGTTGTACAAAATATACAAGATATCAGAGCAGACACATTATTATTGGATGGAACAAACCCGATGACTGGTGATCTAAACATGGGTGACAACAAAATTACAAATGTAGCAGCGCCAACAGCAAACAATGATACAGCCACAAAGGGGTATGTTGATACTGAAATTGCTGGAATTACTGGCATTGATGTTTCACCATTTCTTAAAAAAGATGGAAGTGTTGCAATGACTGGAGATTTGGACATGGGTGACAATAAAATAACAAATGTTGGATCTCCAAACTCTGATAAAGATTCTGCCAACAAAAAGTATGTTGATGACCTTGTTTTTTCAGCATCAGGAGCTCAACGCAACCGATTCGCTTTTCTGTTAAAAGACAAATCCAAGTCTTCTGTAGTTAGTGATGCAACAAACCTTCAAATTGAGAATTTTGACAGATCACCTTATCACATAAACAAGTCGTCATTGTCTTTTTTCATCAAACGAAGAGGCAACTTTACATCCACAATTCGTTTTGATGTTTCATCTTTGAGAAACAGTCAGTACACTTTTGTTGTTGAGTTTTACTCACCATCAGACCCACACCAAGCTACAATTGGGCTTGATCTTCGCACATTGAAAATACGTGACGTCGGACAGCCATTTCAAAAACCTTTTCTCAAAACCCCGTATGTTGATGGTTATATGAAGAAGCTTTTCCGAATCGAAAAAACTGGTGGTGGCCAAGCGTTAATTGAGGTTTTACTTTTTAGCACAGCTCCTGCGTCTAACACCAAAACACATATCATTGTTTATGGAGCTTATGGCTTTCATACCAACTTGTCTTACTTTCTCCATGACCCAGCTTATGAAATTGAAAACGGCCATGTTGCGTTTGGTAGTAATATTGACATGAAACTAAACAAAATCCTCAACCTGCAGGATAACCCCTCAAACCCCCAAGATGCTGTAAACAAAAGTTATGTGGACCAGAGGTTGCAAACCAAACTCGATACGATTGCACAACAAAATCTGAATATGAACAACAATGCCATTACTGATCTTGCTCCACCCGTCAACGCAGACGATGCGGTGACAAAACTTTATACTGACGAATATTTTCTCCGACGAGACGGTTCGACTGCAATGTATGGCGATTTGTCGATGGGTGGAAATAGAGTGACTAATTTAGCGGACCCGTCGAATGAAACTGATGCTGTGAACTTCAGAGTTCTAAATCGAGCTGGAATAGCTATGAGAGCGAACACTTTATTATTGAATGGAACAAATGCGATGGCAGCGGATATGAAACTTGGAGGGCATAAAATCATTAACTTAAAAGAAGGAACAAATAAAACCGATGCCGTAAATTTAGATCAATTAGAAAAAAGTCATATTTCATCTGCTTCTCATCCAAAGAATGCTTTCAAATATTTGATGAATGATATCGATGAAATTAGCACTGAATATGGCTTGACAGTTAATGGATATGTCAATTTACCTCGGTCACCACATTTGATTTCAAAAAAGGTCATTGATATAGACTTGAATAAAGAAGCTAATCATATTTACAGAGCCAGAATTGGTTTCAATATGTACACAATAAAAGATGGAAAATACACTTTCATTCTTGAATGGCTATTTCCTGATTATGAAGGAATGAGTCTTAGTAGTGTAACATTCAATGCAACTGGTGGAATTACAATTCATAAAACTGTAGGGAGAAAATTTGATAACAGAAATGAAGATCATTCGAGATATTTATTATGGATTGAAAAACCATCAGCAAGTTCACCACCTGAATATTTATATTGTACGATTCATATTAATGCTAACCCAACTTATCCAAATAAGTACAAAGTTCATTGTGTTGCATATGGTATTGATTTCGAAGCAGCAGACGTTCCATCAAGTGTTTACGACTTCACAGAGGCGTATAAAATCGTGAATGAAACAATACAATTACAAACTGATTTAGATTTGAATGGTTTTGATGTGAAAGAAAATGGAAAATGGTTGTTTGGTGGAGACAATGGCGAATTGACAATGCTGAATAATATTAATATGAACAGCTATTTAATAAAAGAGGCTAAACTTGGTGGTGATTTAAATCTGAATGGCTATAGAATTCATAATAATAGTTTGAATCTTTTTCGTTCAAGTGTCACAGGCGTAATTATGGAAACAGCTTTCGATTTGGGTGGATTTGCTCTTTACAGGCCGAAATTAGGAGGTGATCTAAATTTGAATGGGAATGGAATAATCGGTCAAATACAATATTTAAATTGCTCTGTCAAAGCCAAACAAGGACATAATAAGAATGCTTTAAAGCCTGTATTGATAAATGGCTCTGATTTTTTAGTTATTCACAACAATAACTTTCACATTAAGAATATGTATGTAATACAAGGAACAAAACCCGGAATATTCTACTTCAAGACAAAAGCTGAAGGTGGTGGGCCTTTGCCATTACCAGCAACAATTTTTGAATACAGACATTCTTCTATGAGTAGAAACATCACAACGGTCAACATCAACAAATCATTATCGAGAGGCTATTTAATCATTGATTATTCACATCCCAATAGTGGAGAATTTGATACAGCATTCACACTTGAAGTGGTCATGAATTAATCTAAATTAATATTATAATGGGAGTTTTTAATTCTCCACAAAATCAAGATAATACAAGAACTGGTGAAAGAGGCCCAAAAGGCGATACTGGTGCAATTGGTCCTAAAGGTGACAAAGGAATTGGTTTTACATTAACACAAGATGGTCACTATGATCTTGGAAACAAACATTTGACTAATGTAAAAGCAGGCAATGATTCTGATCATGTTGTAATCAAATCACAAGTTTCAGATATTGTCAGAGATAGTTTTTTGGATTTATGGGTTTCTGAATATATTAGATTATACTCAAAATGTGTTTATCAAATCGACAGAGCGAATAATAATTTTGTAGATATGAATGCAGACAGAAAAGTTGAAACATTATATGATCTCTCAAATGAAGAAAATAATGCAACTCAATCAACTTTAAACATAAGACCCACTGTTTGTACCAAGGCTGAGAAACATAATGGACGTTATTTTTTGAAGTTTGATGGATCACAGAGAATGATAAGTCAAATCAATTTGAATAATGATGTTGTTAATATCTTCATTGTTTATAAATTAAATTCAAATACAGGTGGAAGTCCATGGAAAAATGGTCTTTTTGGTCATGATAATAGAGGTTATGATAAGTTTGTCAGCTATTACAATGGTTCAAATGTAGTTATAAGTGGTGTTGATGAAAAGAATTGTGTGTATTTCGGTCCTGATGCTTCCATACAGAACTTCAGAAAGATATCAGATTATTCCTCAAATGACTTGGGGCAGATTAATGTTTGGCACTGCTTGTCCGTTCATTGGGATAATTTATACCAGCAAGATCTATTGGAATGGAAAACATATGGCAGATTTTACAGCGGCTAACAGAACTGGTAGCACACAAATGACTTTCGGTGATTTGAATCCAAGCTCCATAGCACCATTGGACGGTTGTATTATTTTTTTCTGTGTTTACTTGGATTCTATATTAGACGAAAAAACAATTTCAGATCATCATCAAATTTTAATCCAACGATATAATATATGATAGAAGACATAATCAAATACGTTGAACATTCATTCGAAGAAACCAAAAAACAGTATCCTTATGTTGATGACTCGATACTTAAATCATCTCTTGTATACCAGTTTCTGTATCATAAGCATTTCAATAAATTGCATACAGTTGAAAACATATTACATGTTCACAAGGATATTGGACTTATTGGCCCTGGGAGTGGTTGTATTACACGATTTCTTGAAAGAACACTTGGTTGGATTGATGTGTTGAACTCACATGGTATTCTACATGATGCTTTCGGTAGATTCTATGATTATTATTCACTTGATCGAGGGTACACATTGCTTTGTCAGAGAATGCAACATCAAGATTGATGAAAAGATCTCCATTATGCGGTCAGATCTCTGGAATACTTTATTGCATATTAAAGAGAATAGTTATATAAAATATATGTATGAAAGAGCGAAAAAGCATATTCAGCTGGAACCATATTTCAGGTGAATTAACAGAAGATCAGGTAAATGAATTAAAATCCTATTACCGAACATATCACAGAAAGTGTTGGGCTCATAAACAGGCTGTTAAACGGTTCAAAAAATGGAAATTACTTGGGAACTCATTGTCCATCATCTTTGCAACTGGAGGTCTCGCCACAAGCGTTGCAACAGGTGGTGTTAGTTTGGTAGCCATCAGTACAGCAGCACTTTTGATACAAGGGTGGATGAAGCATAAAAACCTAGATTTGAAAATCCAGAATTGCACATCAAAGCTATCATATCAAAGCTATCATATCAAAGCTATCAACATCTACTCAATTCAATAAAAGACAAGTTGAGAAGTGGTGATTTTGATGCTTCAAGTATACAAATCTCAATGAAGAATATCGATGATTATGTGACTGATAATAGTCCAATTATTGATAAGTACCTACAGAAATATGATGAAAAATTCACTGCTTGATAATACGAATAATCTTATCAAATCTCAACAATAGAATCTCAACCCAATATTGATCATAAAATCCAAGCGTCTTTTTTGATCTAGTAACTTTTATTTCATCAAATGGAAGATCAAGCATTAAAAATATTTGCTTAAGCATAAATTTCGTACTTATCATCCTTTTACGATTCTTATTCACCAAAGGAAGGACAGTGTCTATCTCTTGGAATATTTTCAATATTTTGCCTTTATCTTTTACAGAAATTTGAAGTCCATTCTTACGACATATACCATTTATCACATTTTCAATATGGTACTTCCGATGATATACAGATTTTCGCTTTATTTTATACATATTATTATGAAAGCCAACGTACTCTTTACAATAATCATAACCATGAACTGAACCACAATTTAGACAAACATTTTCACCATCATCGTTAAACATTTTCTGATTATCACAACACGGTTCCTCTTTTTTAACACTATGTTCTGCTATTTTCTGATCACAAAAAGGACATGACAATTCTCCCATATTCTTTAATTCATTGTGGATTACTGAATTACAACTCATTCTATAATATAATGTGATATTTTATTTTTAAACCATGAGACGAAACCAGTGAGAAATAATAGCTATAGGCGATGACTCATTTCCTGTTTTTCCGAGAATGTCACGCTTGGTGATTTTT
Source organism: Pachyseris speciosa (assembly GCA_016490735.1). Taxonomy (NCBI): domain Eukaryota; kingdom Metazoa; phylum Cnidaria; class Anthozoa; order Scleractinia; family Pachyseridae; genus Pachyseris; species Pachyseris speciosa. The sequence continues at coordinate 60,167 of JAEMWC010001362.1, read as the reverse complement.
CCGAGAAAGTCACGCATTTTAATAAACTATAGATTCCATCAGATTGAACCATAAATTCAAAAGTGTGTTGACCTTGGTTCCATCAGATTGAACAACTATATATTCCATCAAATTAAATAACTATATATTCCATCAAATTAAATAACTATATATTCCATCAAATTAAATAACTATATATTCCAGAATACGAGATCATTTTGCTAAAACACCCCATTTTTGATCTGGTACCCCCAAACACTATACTACTCAGGGGCACCCAACGAACCAAATCAACCAAAATCTGTAGAAAGGCATTTTTAAGTACCTTGTGGTATTTCAAGTCAGTTTAAAGTGATGTTTTCATAAGCTAGAAGAAGTTCATCTGTTCGGATTCCCTAGCTCAAAGTTTAATTACTCGAAAATGTTAGGGAACAAAATCTTCCTTTGTGAAAATGCAAGCTGAAATGAACTTTCCACGAGCTTTCTAGGGAACTATTTTCTTTTCGAAAATGCTAGCTGATGTTTTTGACTGCCAAATACAGCAATTACGACCTTTCCGAAAACCTCAGGAGCTATGATTTCCCAATTGCGAATATTTTAGGCCACGTTTTAGTTATGAAAAGCCAAGTGCACTCTTCAATCGAAGCCGAAAACCCAAGGCGAATTACCTCCATCGAACAGATATCTACCGAAAGTTGTCGCTGGGTGCCCCTGATGAAAGATAGAGATACTTTCAGATAGGCCACCACAACGGGAACTACGTCCCCTATGTAATATATTCTAGTTATGCAACGCTTTCGAGTGGTATACCGTGGAATATCCCACGAGTCACTTGTATTTTCTTGGTATACAAACGAGCCTTTAGGCGAGTGTGTATGCAAAGAAAATACATGTGACGAGTGGGATATTCTACGGTATACCACGAGAAAGGGTTGCATAACTATTTTATACCATGCCATAGAGAATACAGCGGCCAGCAAGGCCATCGTGAACGGGAATCTCAACGCACGATGGGAAGGTTGGGTGTGATACCGTTGAATTGCACTGATCGATGGGAAGGTTCGGTGGAATACTGACGAATATACAACGGCTTTCCTGCATTCTGATTGGCTCTATTTTCTATGGCATGGTATAAATACTAGTTATGCAACGCTGGCGAGTGGTATACCGTGGAATATCCCACGAGTCACTGGTACTTGTATTTTCTTGGTACACACATGAGCCTTTAGGCGAGTGTGTATGCAAAGAAAATACATGTGACGAGTGGGATATTCCAGGTATACCACGAGAAAGGGTTGCATAACTATTTTATACCATGCCATAGAAAATACAGTAACCAGCAAGGCCAGCATGAGCGGGAATCTCAAAGCACGATGGAAAGGTTGGGTGTGATACCGTTAAATTGCATTGATCGATGGGAAGGTTCGATGGAATACTGACGAATATACAGCGGGTTTCCTGCATTCTGATTGGCTGTATTTTCTATGGTATCGCATTAAGAGTGATATAGACGGCTATAGTGGAATATGGTCTTAAAGAAAGCGTTTAGCTCCTGGGAAGAAGACGTTTAGCTCCTAAGGGGTGGGATGGGTTGGCTGTGATTTCTGAGTACACTGGCCTTCTTAGAACAAGTTCGTTTCACTAAATACAGGTAGAGCGGGTCACATAACAGCAACGAATAACACCGTCTCCGTCGAGAAATTCTCCAACTCAAGCTTGAGGTGCTCTGCACTGAGCTGGTCATCCTGCTTCTTTGGTCCAGTGAACTTGACGTGGCACTACGAAAATGGGACCTTACAAAACGGCACAAAGTATACAATAAAGCAGCACAAGCATGGTGAATGTAGGAGACGCCTGCTGCAGGCTGAGTTTATTCTGGAGATTTTCAACCTGACGGATGCAGATGCTGGGAAATATTTCTGTCGGATGGAGTGCGGCTACTTTTTCAAATCAACTGAAAAAGACTCCATCGAGCTAGTGACTGTTCAACTGGGTAAAGCAATTTATATTCTAATTCGCTACCCCACTCACAGGAGTATAACTAGTAAATTTATACTTGACAAACTCACAGTCCTCCCTCAATGGGTATTTCATTTTGAGGCCGCAAAGATGTTCGTATGACGCGAATGAATGTGTGGATAAAACCAACGCAGTATATGTGTTGTAGTTCAATTTTATCCATGGTTCAATTATCATTTTCTTTCGACTTCTTGTGTATGGTAATGTATGATAATGAGTTCAAAACAAGGGAAAATAAAAATTGAACCAATGATAAAATTGAACCACGGTGTTTTTAAATGGTGTTTTTAAATGCTTATGTTCTGGGATGGTATTGTTAGTTGTAGTACTTTTCAACATACATTGTTGAAGCCTTAAGAATTTTAAGTAGTCAGCCGGTTAACTTGTATTTTCATCGACATTTCTTTACTTCTTTCTCGTTCTCGCTCTTTGCACAACAAGCTATTTTAAACTGAATTTATCATCAAGTATTACCAGCACGTTTTAAAAGAATAATTTAAAATGGCCTATGCGAAATTCCAAACTGCCATGTAATACGACGCACCCCAATCGGCTCTATTTCGAAGGAAACGACTGTCCTGACTCAAACTGTATTACAAGTACATATAATCGCCCGTTAAAAACAAAGCCTCGCCGGCTTGGATGTGCACAAGTTAGTACACGAGTTTTGTTAAAACCTTTATTGAGATAATAATTTCTTTACCCTTTCTTAGCAGGTAAACAAGCGACGGCAATTGGAACTGCACAAACCTCACGGCTACCGGATAACTCAACTGGAATCATGACTTTATGATTTCTTAACGTCACCAACAGACGCCCCTTACTCAGTTTGTTTCCTAGATTGAAAATATCGCAGCACTTGAGCAACCGAAAGCTTTAATCTTGAAAGTTTGAATAATGTGCACTTTGCACTCAGTCTGTGCGTTTATAACCATGCCTTAGCCCCATGCTATAATCATGATATTCTTTAACTAGAACTTCAAGAGAGGGCATTGCACTGCCAAGAGATAGACCAGCTTATCAAATAAAAGGCTTTTCCTTTTCTTTGTAGCAACAAACTTTCATTTCGCTACCAGATTATTTAAAATGCAATAATTGCCCTGGAACTTAACGAAATAAACTGAAGTAAGTTTCTGTGATGTCTGTGCTCCTATCTCTTAGACTGAGAGCAGACCCTCTTTCTTTCCTTCGTCGATCTTGATAGCGAGCGCGAAGCGAGAGCGAGCGAAAATTGGGGAAGCGGAAGCTAGCGAGTCTCGCAGACGAATGTATGGAAAAATGCAAAAACCCAGAAAACGTTTTCTGGCACGGTTAAATCCCCTAAAATTCTGTCAGTGGAACTCTTGTCCTATTACCATTAATTACGAATGCAGTATAATTTTTTGCTGAGGAACAGGTGCTTCACGCATAATTTCGACTACTTTGCCTACGCGCCAAGATGGTATCATAAACCGCGATGAGGTCTTTCCAATTTTGGCTTGTGGCGATGCAAAAATAAAGAATTGGAAAATAATTCTTAAACTCCTGAACCAAACCCCTTTAATGGACAAAAATAAAGGAAACTTCTTTCGGTTGCGAAGTCGAGAGGACTGCTGTTAGCGGGATTTGCACTTAACATCGCAGGCTTTCATTTTTAATTTTTTTTTTAATGTCACAACCGGCCTTCAATTGGTGTTAATTCTGTTAATTCTGTTCTATTATCAGCGGCCGCGGCCATATTTTGGCGGTCCTGATGAAAGTTCTCTTATTGTTTCCCCCCTGTTAAGCGGCCATCTCTATTATCAGCCGCGGGGGTAATCTTTTGGCGGTCCTGATGAGAGCTCTCTCATTGTTTTCCCCTCTGTTAAGCGGCCAATTCTATTATCAGCCGAGGGAGCCATCTTTTGGCGGTCCCGATGAGAGTTCTTTCACTGTTTTCATCTCTGTTAAGCGGGCATCTCTTAATAAGAGTTCTCTTATTGTTTTCCCCTCTGTTAACTCATTTCCCCCCGGCGATTTGGTCCCTTTTTTTTTCTGCAATTTCTGAAGGTAGGAGGTCAAATCGACCTAGCTACTCCATATAAGGGGTTACCACGGAGAATTCGCTGGTCCACAACACCGAAGGCTCTGTCTTTGATATCGCGCTCATCACGCTAGCTGTCGTTTATTTCTAAACGAAAACAACAGCTTCAATCCGTTATGTATTTGGTTTATAAGTGTGTTTTTCGAGCCACTTTAGTGAAGTTACGTCTTTAGCCCTTTTGTGAATGGATTCCGGGACCTCGCATGGCAATTTTGGCGAGTTTTAACTTGTAAAATGCAATCGGTTAAATATTTTGTCAGCAGGAACGGGTGGCTCGACACTGAAATGGAAATTGGCGGACTATCATGCGCCCGTTATCCATGAAAATCCCAGAATTCCTTTGGGTCACAAATGCGAACATGGCAGGCCAGTGAGAGCAAGTGAAATCAAATGGCGTTATCGGGGTGGCGCTAAAGAAGTGAACAGGAAAATGTCGAACAGATTGCAAGAACTGGAGTCGTAGTTTGCCGCCATTGTAAACTTTTAACATCAATAGGAAATTTTGTTTCCAAAACTTCAAGACAAAGTTCCGTGAATTTTGCTATTGTCTGAGGGCGATTTTGGTTTTGCAAGAGAATAAACAGTCATATTAAATGAAAATTGGGAGTTTAGGTCAGTTTCCAGGGTGATGAAGTCTACAAAAGTGACCTTTTGGCAACAACAGTGGTTCATTTCAACCATAGTTCGGGATTTGGGAAAGTTGCAGGTTTTCAAAGCCATCGTTCCCACAGGAACGATATTTGGTAAGCCGGAGGGGAAAGAGTTAAGCGGCCATCTCTATTATCAGCGACCGCGGCTATCTTTTGGCGGTCCTGATGAGAGTTCTCTTATTGTTTTCCCCTGTATTAAGCGGCCACCAAGAGTTTGATACATTTCAGACACTTAGTTTGACTTTGTTTTGAAAATGTGTTCAGAGGAAAATACAGTCTGAGATAGAAGCCGTGACAAGTGACAAAAACATGTCGTGATGTTTCCTGACCGATTGAGGCAATGGACCAGGGGGAACAATTGCGTTCCGCCTAGTTCGCGCAGTTTCATGGCTACCAGATCTCGCATTGTCTATTCGAAAATCAAACGATCTTATGTACTCGTTAAAGGTACTCAAAGGTACTCATGACATTAGTGTCAGGAAAACATCGTATATTCGCTTAATTTTCACTATAATACGAAAATGTAGTTCAAGTTTTATGATTGTAAATTTACCACCTTATAACGAGATTCAAAAAGCTGACGTTTCGAGCATCAGCCCGTCGACGGGGCGTTAATCGAGGAATTGTGAGCCTATTCTTGGTTTTCAGTCATGCGTATGTCACGCAAGTAAGAAAATTAAATCGTCAACCATTCCATAGATAAAGTGAAGAAATTGAGATATTGTAGAGAAGTAATAAATAAACAATATGCCCAAAGTTCATGGCTGTGCAACGTCCCGTACTCGAGTTATTCGCCAAAATGTACCACTCAAACTTACTGGATTTAGTATGGAAACGCTATGATGGAGACCCTCTTGATGAGCTCCAACATCTGGAACTTACTAAAGCTATCTCAAAGGTTTTCTTTTCTCTGTTGAGCAAGCAAACCTTCACATAGACGGTTCTCTTGTCATACTGGCTTTTAAAACCTCAAAAACACACGGTGAATCGATATTTTCATGTACGTGATATGCTTGTGGGCAGACATCTGTTATGTCACACACTGTGAAAAACTATAAAATTCAAACTGGTCTATTTTCAAAACAAAGCAAGGTACCGAGCTGAAACGTGGAAGCAAATACATTTCTAATATGTCTTTTACGTGATGAAGATAAAAATGCAAAAATCTGTTTACTTTTGAGTTTTAGTTTTTGATGACGTCATGTAAAAACCAAGAATACAGAAGATGGAGCTACGCTATTGATGGTAACTTGAAAACAGGAATAAATTAATTGAATAAAAAGCGTTCATTGATACCGTGGGGACTAAGGATGCCGATTTGAAAGGCTTTCGGTGGTTTCCTTGATGTAGGGAGAGGCCGCAGATCGACCTGTGTTGTTTGGAATGGTTATGGAGATTAAAATGCCGGGCGACTGGTTTGGATGTGTCTCTGTCATCTTTCTCAACATCACGTAGATGTTCCCGGAATCGGTCACCTAGTCGTCTTTCTGTTTCGTCGACGTATAACTTTTTGCATAAGGTACAGGTTATGCAACAGATAACATTTGCAGAGCTACACGTGAAAAGATCAGTGATCGTAACAGATGGCTTAGGGCGCGATATTTTGTCAGCTTTTAGAATGAAAGGACAAGTTTTGCATTGCCTACAGGTCTGTCACGTTTGAATGAAACCAGTGCTGGTTGCGAAAACATTCTGGCAGTTTCGGGATCATTTTGCTGTATTTTAAAGTTATTAATAATGATTCTTTTAACTGGGTTATTATGAGGGTGAAATGTGAGGTTGAATGGAATTCTGTCATTCTTTTCCTTTTGTGACGTTTGTAGTGCTGACTGTTGGCCAACTTGTTGGGCGCGGTGACGGCACGTTTGAACCACTGAAGCAGGGCAAGCACGTTTTTCGAAGAACTGGCACATTTCCTCTGATTTGTGGGAAAAAATTAGAGCCATCACTACATAGACGTCGAAGTCTAAGAAATTGATAATAAGGAATGGAAATTTTGACATGAGATGGATGTGAAAATGAATACAATAAATAACTGTGAGAATACTTGGGTTTGTAGTGGACACTAGTATATAGTCACTATAATAGGCTAACTGTGGTACAGTTTGAAGGCTGTCCCTCGAGGATCCTCGAGAGCAATGCACAGCAAAATAATTAGTAGTCAAAGTATTTAGAAAGGGCATGTCAAGTCGTGACTTACATGTCGAACGACCGCACTAGGCCTAGAATACGTTCAAACTCAATTTTCTGTCTTCCTTCTTTTCTTCCTTTCTTCCTTCCTTCTTTTATTTCCCCCTAACTTCCTTCACTTTTTAGCTGTTTCTATTTTTTTTCCTCAGACTCAAAGCAAGAAATTGGCCATGTTCTAAACGAGTAAGGGACTGGGAACGAGTTTTTAAAATTTATCGATGGGAAAAATTGTTTCCACTGCATAAAAGAGCATTTCAAAATGGTCACCTAACCAACTTTGACGCTGTTCGGTTGTATTGCAGCTGAAAAAAAAAGCTTTTGAAAATTGTGAAAATAGAGACTTTGTATGGTTTGGAGTTAACCGCGGTCAAACGTAAAAAAGTAAGAAAAGTCCTTAAAAGATAAGGTTTTTACGTTGAGAGCTCAAAGATGATAAGTTTTTCTTCAGTCTGTGAGTTTACTAAATCATTTTATGAGTTACTAAAAAAGTTTTATAAAAAATAAGGTGAATCGGTTTTCCTGAAGTCACGCATTGAAACAGAAAACAAAAACACACCGCGCCGGACAGTGTCCACATTCTTCGCTTTAAAAAAAAACTTTAAAACTTTTTTAGTAATTCATGAAATGATTTAGTAAACTCACAGACTGATGAAAGACACATCATCTTTGAGCTGTCAACGTAAAACCTTATCTTTAAAGGACTTTTCTTACTTTTTACGTTTGACCGCGGTTAAGGTTTGGAGGGACACACTTTCCGAAATAGAGAC